>CABFVZ010003009.1:12692-60513 GCA_902151445.1 Timema monikensis
TTTTTTTAACAAGCTGTTTACTTGACTTGATGTAATCCTATTTAATGTTTTTTTATTTGTGTATTGATCTACAAACAATTGCCTATATTACCTTAGTCAGTGAACTGTTTAGTTATAGTTAATCCAGTGTAATTTTATTTTATGTGTTTTCATTTGTTTATTAATTTAAAGACAATTATTAGTATTACTTAACTAAGTGAACTACTCAGTTATAATTTATTCAGATTATTCTATTTATTATGTCCTTATTGGTTTATTAATTTAGATAATTAATTTGACTACCTAATTTGTTAAATTGTTTAGCTGTATTTTTAATTCTGTGAATGTTTTTAAGTGGTGTTTTTAATAATCAAAACCTTGAATACTCCGTGGCCATTTTTTATTCGTGTTTGGTCGGCAACCTACTCCAATATCTCTAAAAGAACTCGTGGTTCACACTTTCACGTGTAAACGGCCTGTGACCCTCCCTGGTCACGTGCGCCCCACGTTACAATATGTTTATTTAATTGAAGCTCCTCAATTAAATTGCACGCATTTCATTCGTTATTCACAAACAGTGAAAAAAGTGAAGCGTCCTTTCCTTGGTTTAAATCCGTTGTTAATGTATTTGTTTAGTGATAGTAAATAATGAACAAGTGAATGTTTTCGTGTACGGTAGGGAAGATAAATAGTGAACAAGTGTGCCGCATTTTAAAAGAACAGTTCACGTTTTAAATTAATACGTCTGGTGAGATACGTTTTCATATTTTGTTACTATAATTTATTGTGCTGACTGAGATTGATCTAACATGTCGAGTCTGATGGATATAAGCAAAAGCACGTATCTGGATATGTTAAAAGTAAAAAAAAGAGATGTTGCTATGATTAAAATTAAATGTCATCGTTGAAATATATCAATGTTCCACAGTAGTTTAGAACCCACAGTTAAACTTGTAGATCAGAATATTGCAGTGATGGAATTCATAGGAGTAACTCTTCTTATGAAGGAACAAGCAAAGATAAAATTAAAATATAATTAAGAGTTAAACCCGATAGAGTCAATGGTATTCGATTTAAATACAAATCAGGATGAATTAGAGCCTGTGAATAATTTAAGTATCCAAAACAATCTTATTGTTTCCCTATAAGGTTTCCGCACTGATCCAGATAAATGGAAAATAAATGCAGATCTAATTCATTATTTTGCGCAAATCTACCACCTAAAAATGTGGAGTGTAATTTGTAAACAAAGTTTAAACATTTTGTGGAAAAATTAAGATAAGAAAGAAAATATGTTTTGTATATAAAAATGAATAATGGTGAGGTTGTTAAAAGAGATTGGTTAATATTTTCATAATCTACTGGGGAAGTGTATTGTTATGAGTGTATTTTATTTAGAGGTGGGCTTAATGAGTTATCTCACCAATTTCAAACTGTATTTAATTACGGTACTGTAAAAATTTACATTCAAGAATAACGATTCATGAAATATTAGAGGAACATTTCACTTCCATCTCTACTATACTACAGTTCCAAAAGTCCTCACGAATTGACACAAAACTGTAAATTATGAAAGAAAAAGCCAATAAATATCGAATTGAAGTTTTAAGAAGAGTAGTTGCGGTAGTTAAATTTCTGGCAGAAAGAGGTATGGCTTCTCTTGGTGATTATGACGAACACAATAGTTCTAACTCTAGAAATTTCCTTGGGTAAATTGATCTACTGCCCGAGTTTGGTCCTTTTCTGAAAGAACATAAGAAAATACAGAAATTTAGGAAGCGTAAATATTTCTTACCTTTGTTTCATCCACATATGAAAAATGTATCAATTTATTAGGATCAAAAGTGTTGGTGCGGATCATATATGAAATTAAAGAGTCCAAATATTTCTGCATCAGAATAGATTCAACCCCTGATCTAAGTCACACAGATCAGTTGTTGGTCATTAATTAATATGTATCAAAAGATGGAGACGTACAGTACATGCCTACTTCTTAATGGTTTTCCTTTTGAAAAACATGATGCAAAATATATTCTTTGACACGGTAATAGACGTATCAAATTTCAGATATTAGTCGTGCAACAACACTGCATACTGGATTACAAGCTAGATTTAAGGAAACTAAAAAAAAAGGTAGTATGGGCTCCATGTGCTGCACACAGCATTAATTTAGTCGGGACTAAGTCCACAGAGAGCAGCTTGGCTACAGTTTATTTTACAAGCAGTTACCACATTCTTTGCAGCCTCACCAGAAAGATGGTCTAAACTAAATAAGATGGAAAATACAATCTCTGTCAAAAGTCTGCCAGACACAAGATAGGCATCCCGATACGATGCTAAGAAATTTTTGAAAATAAACTACAGTGAAATTCGTGCACCACAGGTTGATAGCTCACAATGTTAAGAATATAAACTAACAGTGATTAATGAAGCAAAAGCTTTGGTAAAAAATCCGAATAGCTTAGAGATGACATTAATGACAGTCGTTCGGGAAAATCTTATAAAAAATATCGATAAAATAAATATAACATTACAAGAACCTGAAATTGAGTTGTGCGTAGCTATGAAACTATATGATTCTCTTCTGGATTACTTGGTTTATTTTCTAGATGAAGACAAGTTTGATAAAAAAAATTTTAAATGGCAAAAATATTTGTTTCAGATTCTTACTATAGACAATGCAAGGACCGAATGTGGAAAAGGAAAATACCGTTTGACAAAACCACGGATGACATAATACAAGAACTAAGTCCAAAAATGCATTTCGAATTCAGGTGTTTTATCGTATTGTAGACGTGCTATCAATAGAAATGACAAAAAAAAGTGCCACATACAGCAGACTTTGTGATACATACAGTTTTCTTACAGACAAATCTCTATCAAAAGATGAAGTTTAATCCAAAGCCAGAGACTTAGTCAACATCTATTAGTCAGTCTTTAAAGAAGACTTTGTTGATAAGTTCATGATGTTTTATTATCTGTGCAAGGACAAAATATCTGCAGTGGAACTATTAAAATCCCAAATAAATTTTTCCAGAAGCGTATATTGCTTTGAGGATTTATCTGTCAATAATTGGATCAAATGCAAAGGACAAATATTATGTTATAAAGTCAAGAAAATCAAAAACTGTATGCGTTTAGCCAAGAGCCAAGGTCACTTACCTTACTTGGCTCTTCCTTGCATTGAGAACAATACTACTCTTAATATGGACTTCGACGACGTTATTAAGGATTTCTATGCAATGGGAATACGAAAAATTAAAAATTTCATATAAAATACTCTAAGTAGCCTAAACTATGAGAAGTTTTTTAAACAATGATAGTTTTGAAATTTTAATAATATTATATGTTTATATCAATCTTTTTCCTTATTTTAAAAAAACAGTTTTCTTCTTTTCTTAATCCCCTTTCTTCATTGGCCCTAAAAACTCTTAGGCCCTAGGCTACAGACAAAGAAATATCTGTGCCCTAGGCACTATATATATGGTGCCTAATGGTAAATCCGGCACTGTTTGAATACTGATTATAATCAGTTTCAGTCTCATCTGCATTTTGAGATTAACCACATCGCTAAACAATTCACAAAATTAAATCCGGCACTGATTTGACTTTTGATTCTGATTAGTTCCTATCTCATATGCAGTTGGAGACTAACCAGATCACTAAACAATTTACAAAAGTCAACACAACCAATTCTGCAAGAGTTCTATAAGGTCCACATGTATATTTGTATACATATATAGATATGGCATGTGTGTATGTATGTATGTATGTATGTATGTATGTATGTATGTATGTATGTATGTATGTATGTATGTATGTATGTATGTATGTATGTAATATATATATATATATATACATATAGATAAATATATGTATATACATACATAGGATTATGTATTTTACCCATATTCTATTATTTTGTTGTAATATATTTTTAGCTATAGAGTATATATATGTATATACAGTAGAATTTGGCTAGTTCTACATTTGTTAGTTCAAAACAGGAGATAGTTTGAGCCCACCATGATTCCCCATGCAATTCCTATCTAAATCAATAGTAAAAAAATAACATATAATTCAAATTTTAGCTGGAAATATTTTGTTAATTCGAAGCCTAATCACTGTTATTTTTTTCGAGTTTGTTCTAATTTCAAACACAACTTAACGATCTTTATCAAACCAGCCCATATGCCGGTGGTGTCAAATAAAGTGTGAGTTAACCTTTTAACACATAATAAATGAGAAATCGAGGATTTATGCACCGGCGGTGAGTGGGTTGCCTAATATAGGGATGTGCTGGCTTGACTTTCATCAATTCTGATTTAATACTTCAATTTTCGTATGCTAATTTTTCCAAGTTTATATATTTTGTGTTTTATTTTATTTTTTATGTATGTATTTATTGTGCACGTGTGTTTTATATAGCATATATAAAATGGGTATAATTTAATGTAGCATATTTTTAAGTTATAGATTTATTTTGTTCCAGCTGTCTAGAGTCCCACGAAAATGTTTAGTTCGAGTTGTGTATATTTCGAATTTTTTTAGATATCCCTCGGACTTCGAATTAAAAATGTTCTACTGTATTTGATAAAAAATATTTCTAACACAATACTACTAAAATGTATTTGTTTAGTATCAAGTATCAATATATTATATTACGTTGTATTTCAGATCTCAAGCAAACATAAGAATGGAAGCTTCACAATTACTAGTAGAACCGCACCAATTGACTTTAACAATTATTATGAAATTGGACACAAAGGGATAACTGGGATTGGAGGCAAAGCAAATACCCAAGGTAAATATATTAAAAACAATAAGGTAATTTCTTCTTTTTCTGGATCCTGGGTTGATGATATTTATAACGAAGAAAATATGGAAGATCTTGTGAATAATTATACTACAAAAAGTACTGATATTGAAACACTTATGTTAAAATTATGGGCATCTGCAACAATTCGTGACAATATTGTCACTGTGTTTGGTTATTTGAACAACAAACCTACGGATAAATTAACAACGGAATTATATACGTCACTTCACTGGATATTTTCTGCAGTAAAGCTTCGACGGATTCAAACACTGGAACTGCTGCCAGTGTTAAAGTCAATGGTATTTGAAAAACCCCACAGTCAGTATATTATATTTTTCAAAGCATTAGAAAATGTTGTACCAAAATATCTTAAATGTAGTGTCACCATATGGATCGAAGCCCTTGAAAGACATGTCATAGATATTACTAACATTGTTCGACCAGGAGGAGGAACCCTAATTGTTGACCTTTTGGCTGACATTGATGTGAGAATTTTAGATAAAATCAAAGAGAACATTTATTTCCAGCCCACGACTCTTCAAAAAATTTCTAAAAATACTGTAACAGTGATGGGAAAGTTTTTCGCTTGTGTATTTTCTTCAATTTTAGACAAATCTTTAAAAATGACTCAATCTTTGGTTGCTGTTATCATGTTACATATGCCTGTTGAAAAATTCAAACCTGAAGTAGAAGAAGCGCAACGATATCTAGTAGATGTATTGAGGGATAACAATGTTGAATCATGGGATATTATTGTTCAGAAAGTAGATTTTGATATAAATCTAGGCCCATATGAATTAATAAAACAAGTTCTTGTTGGAATAGTTAAATTGAGCAACAATAACCAAGTCAGAGATAGTGCCGCTGATATTATTCCACACTTTAATGCCCCTTCTATATGGTCAATTTATGTTCATAGAATAATTATGGGACCTATTGTTGGCCAACCGAAGCTAAATGCATTATTGTTACTTAAGTATATATCTCAGAATGACTTCCCAACTGATATAGTTAGTGCGAAGGACATAATTGTGCAAGCGATAAAAACAAAAATATTGGATATAAATATTATACTGAAGGGGTTTATCCGTTTTGATTACTCTAAACCAGCTGACTTACTAATAGCCATTACCAATAGGATACGGCGGCGTTATGTGGATCTAGATGTACGTACTATGCGTGCTGTAAAAGCACTTAATGCATTCCTTGTATTCCAAGAAAAGACAAGTATTTGGCTACCATATGTACCAAGCGGAGTTTATGACATTATAACAATGCTAGAATCCATTGGTAGTCCAGTTCTACAGTCGAGTATATTAAATGCTCAAAATAAACTCTACGAATCACTTCCACAAGAAAAAATAGATTGGATGACCTCACTGCAAGACATTCAACTTAAGGGATGCACCCGTCCTCGATTTTGCCTAGTGCAGATATTAAATATTTTGTTAAGTAGAAGTACGTTGAATAACACCATTAGCAAACAATTTGCAATTGACTTACTCAACTTACTTACAGTTGATGGAGAACCAAAAACCTCCATTTCAAAAGGAGAGTTGTGTGAGAATGTACTTGCCTCAACTCCAAACGTTACCGTTGATTCGTTTTCTTCACATACAGTTCAAACAATGCCTTCCTTTCACTACCCCAAAGTTAGCTACAACTTTTCCCCATACATTGCTAAAGTGCCAGAATCCAATATCCTTCATTTAGTCATATCTCCTTTTGATACAAACATGAAGAAGATTGATCAACTTTCGACATCTGTTTCATCAACTGTATCACCATCAACAGCAACAGGGATGAAATTAGATAATAAAGTCCCATTCACAACTACAGAACAAATATCAAAAACAATTTCAGAAATAAATAATTATGAAGGTATGGGAATAACTTCATTCCCAATGGGAAATTTATCAGTAAAAGAAGTTTTATTACATTATTTCGATACACTTTCCATACCTAAGAACCTCAGTGACTCGATTGAGGACCCAAAGTCTCCTATATATTCATTTCTTGCTCATCTGAACTTGTCATCTGAACTCGAGTCAAAAATTAATGTGAAAAACTATTCTTCGCTGAGAAGTGTTTTAGTTGACATTTTAAAGGACGCTGTAAATACTAATAGAGTACAAAATGATTTTAAACTTTACGAAGCAATACAGCAATTATTAGAAAAAATTGAGGAAGCTTTACAGTCAAAGAGGGAAGAGGAAGAAGATTATCAAAGATTATTGGAAGAAAAAGCAGCTGGTGTGCCGGAGTATCCATCTTTAGTATCTACTATCCCAGAAATATATGAAAATGAAGGGAAAAAACACAGAACTGTCTTAATTAAGTTTTTGAAACAAAAAAACCTACCTGCCATTTTAGGACCAGAATTTCAACCTATTAACTACCAAACCAAGGGAACAATGCTTCAAGCTGTTCTTAAGTACGCACTAACATTGAAACATATACAATCTAATAAGAATCTTGAAGATGCCATAACATATTTTAAAGATAAAATAATTGTTGATGGAATAGGATCTCAACCTGTTTTATGGATAACTCATATGACAAGAACAATAGATTTTAACTTAATGTTTAAATCTGTTGAAGAAGATAAGTTAAGTCCGGAAAAGATTGATGCATTAGAAAGAATATATGACTTTTTTGTGGAAGAGTTCAAGATAGAAAAACATCTTAAAGGTTTTAATTTTTTTGTTTATAGTATGCAAGGTGAGTTTATGGCAGCAATTATGAAACATCTCATCAAACAAAAATACATTGATCCTAATTTAAAACACGATATTGAAGAGATATTACCTCATATACTTTTATCGGGAAACGGGGCATTACCTCTTGAGGCAGTAGAAACAAGTGATTAATCATTTTGAAAAATCATATTTTGTATTTATTTTCCATGCTAGCTTTTATTTAAGTTAAATTATTATACTTATTGTATATGTTTTTATTTAATGCTGGCATAGTAGATAATTTTTTAGAAGATGAAATGTCAGGTAGTATTAATTGTATTATAAATTATTCATTAGTGGTGAAAGAAGGGCTAAGGAAAGCGGTGAAGGGAATAACTGATAAACTTATGAAGGTGAAAATTGGATTTGAATAAGACAGTGGAGGTGGTGCAAGTGTATGCCCACAGGTGGGCTGTCCAGCTAACGAGGAGGAGTTTTCAGAAGCAATGGAGTGAGTAGAGTCAAATAGTCATTGGCAATTTCAATGCTTATGTTGGTATGGATAGGCAAGGGCATGAAGTAGTTCTAGGAGCAGATGGCTGGGGAACTTGGAATAAAGATGGCGAGGAGCTGCTAGAATTGTGGAATGGTTTGCTGATAGGAAGTACGTGGTTTAAGAAGAGGGAAAATCATGACGCACATGGTACAGAGTCGATTGGTTGAGTAAGTTGGTAGTGGACTTCATACTCGTAGATATGGAAACAAACTAGGAATAATCTGACAGATGTGAAGGTAATTCCATATGAAGCCCTAGACAGATACCATCGGTTGTTGGTGGCAACCCTGACAGAAAGGAAGGAAAGGAGAATAAAATAAAATCATGAGAGGAGGTTAAAGGCATGGAAGTTGAAAGAGGAATAACTTAGAACAGAGTTTCAGAGAAGAATTCGGAGCAGCCTTTCAATGGATGAAACCAAAACAGGGGAAGATTCCGGATGGCATCGGTGGACGCAGCAGAGAAGGTGTGTGAAAACACAAGTTGTAAGAGGAGATGGAAAAAAACACTATGGTGGATCGCTAGAACAAAACAAGCATTAATCGAAAATAACAGAGCCTTTAGGGAGTGGTTCAGAGAGAGAATAGTGAAGGCGAAGGAGGAACATAAGGCAAAACAGAAGAAAATAAGAAAGGTAGTGGAGGAGGAAAGAATTTGGATGGATACGTGGACGAAAATGATGGAGGATGACAGTGTGGGGAATAATAAAATATTGTATTAAATGGTCAGGAATAAGAGAAGAAATAAAGAGGAACAGGTTAGTATGGTAGACAATAATGGTAAGCTGGTGTTTTAAAAGGAAGACTCAAGGAAATTGTGGCGAGAATATTTTGAGGACCTGCTAAATGCTAACGCAAACACGGAGGATGAAAGAGAGGACAAAGTGAGAACTAGCCAGGAAAGTGTAAAGGACCTAATCTGTGGAGAGGAGGAAGTGGCAATGAAAAGTATGGAGGTTAGAAAAGCATTATGAGGTGAACATTCTGAGAGCAACAAGAGAGGGAGGACTACAGTAGCACGAGCAATATGGAACGAGGGGAAGGTCCCAGAATACTGGTAGAGGGGAATAATAATACCAATTTGTAAGAAAGGAGCCAGGAAGAAGGGTGGGAACTACAGGGGGTCGTCTTGATGAGCAACTGTGGAAAGGCGTATGAAAAAAATATTGTAGAAAAGAATTGGATGAATAGTAGGAGGAGGATTAAGAGAGGATCAATATGGCTTTACACCAGGAAGGTCGACAGTGGATCTTATTTTTGTTGGGAGACAGGCAAGAGTGACACTATGAGTACGGAAAACCCTACTTATGGTCTTGGATGTTTAAAAAGCGTATGACAGCGTGTGCAGAAGAAGAGTATGGAAAGTGCTGGAGAAGAAAATAGTACAGGATTAACCCGTAAATTGAGTGAGGAATATGTACAAGGGTAGTGTGAAAGTGGGAGAGGAGAAGACAGACTGGTTTAAGTTAAAGAACGATCTGAAAAAAGGTAGTACGCTCTCACTACTTCTGTTCATTGTAGTGATGGACTAAATACTGAATAAAGTGGCAGAAAGAATAGGAGAGGGAAATATGAAAGTAATGGTGTTTGCAGCTGTCCTGATGGTGTGGGGTATTGATGAGAAAGAAGTACAGAAGCAGCTGGGGGTTTGGGAAGGAAGTGGTGGAGTGGTATGGAATGAGGTTTAATGTAAAGAAGAGTGAGATGGTGATCACGACAAGGAAGAAGGACAGATATTCAACTGGGGTGACAGTTATAGGGGAGAAATTGAATATGGTAAAAATTGTCAAGTATATGGGCAGTATTGTAGAGGAGAGTGGAAGGAACAGGAGAGAAACCAGGGAGAGAGGAAAGTAGCCGGGTCGTCAATTTTTAGAAGTGTGCGAAGCATTATTTGGAGCAGGGATATGCCAGGCAAGTGCACGGGAGTGATGTGCATTGCTTATTAACTGTCAATGTTGACGTACACTGCAGAAACGTGGATAATGAAGGAAGAGGTTCTAAGCAGGTGAGGGAAATGAGATTTCTGAGAAGCAGGATCGGTGTGACAAGATTTTACAGGAGGATAAATGAAACAGTATGAGGAATAGTAAGGAAGTATCCAATCTAGGACATGATAAAGATGGAATGACTTAAGTGGCATGGCCTTGTAGGAAGAATGGAGAGGGAAACGATGCCCAGGAGGATGTTGGATATGGCGGTGGTGGGGGTAGGAGGCGAGAGGAAGACCAAGGGACAGATAGCTGAAGTGGAGTTAGGAGGAGGGTGGAAGAAAGAAGAGAGGACTAGGACAAGATAGAGGGAGAGACTTGGTGAAAGGAAAGGAGGTGGTGGAGAGGCTTATGCTACAAATAGACCCAACCAGTGGCGGAAATCTGTTCATGGTGATGATAAAATATTCAATTCTTATTTAATAAAATATCAAACTCATATACTTTCACATAGATAATTTTTTTACCAATTTTAAAGCCCAAAATGTTGTAACTAAGTATAGTATGATATACCTACCATTGATATCGTTATACACATAATATGAAACCGATGAAAAATGTTAAATTTTAACTACAGAGGGCGGTGTGGAAACAATTAGACGATCTATGCTGAGGAAAGTGATGGACAACGCTCTTTGGTTTTCCTGGCATCCGGTGGAGCTCATCTGAGTGACATTATTTACAAAAAATTATAAAGTGTAATACGTACGAGTATTTTGTTTTCCTTTAGCTAGTGAATATTTATTTTTCACTTATAGTGTGTTAATTTTCAAATTACTAATCGTCTAATTGTTCCGGCCCCAGCCTGTACATCGGGAAGTTATTTAATTTGTGATTACCTTCTACTAAGGAATAATGCGATGTTTTTGTAAACTAATAAATTATTATTATTATTATTATTATTATTATTATTATTACTATTATTATTATTATTATTATTATTATTATTATTATTAGCACAACGTCTTAATACCCGTTCGGGTTATACGCACTTACGCCATTCTGTAATGGTAGAGTGATTGTGAGATGAAATGGAGGACCTACATTTTAATGCAGAATCCGAACCCCGGTGGAGGTCTGGAATTCCACACATTCACAAGTTGTAATTAGTACACGTCTTGTCAGGGGTGAAGGGTTTGGCATTCAGCTAAATCTATGCCCGGAACAAGTATTGAACCCCGAACCCCCAGCACAACTAATAAATGACATAAAAATTTATTCAAGTTGCAAAATAGGTTTTACATTAATTTAGTAGACCTAATGTACATAAAGGAGCTCTTTGCAATATCATCAGCTCCCGTAAAGCATGTTTGTAACACCATGTTTCTTGCATGCAATGACACTGTAATTTGTGTGACATCAAACATAAGATAATAAATGGACTATTGTTAACCTAGATCCGTGGTCCCAACGTAGGGTACGAGCCAGGACGTTTGTGGGTACGCGAAAATATTTTAATAGTGGCGAAAAGAGCTACTACATATGCCAGGAGTGTAAGAAAAAAGATCAGTCAAAGGTTATGAAACTAACTCAACGATATGGCGAGGGGTAGTACATGTTTTCTTTTATATTTGACCTATTTTATTCTCATTAACTAACATTCATCTCAAACTTCAAAGTTGATAGTGGCTATTGAGTGAAATCCGATTCAAAAACAAATAGTGTAGTTAAACTTAAGTGTTTTGATTTTGAAACTACAATTTTGTTTCTTATTTGATTGAAATAGTCATAATTTAAATAAGATACATTGTAACACTATTGAATTAATCGCCCCGCATTAGGTGTCGATTGTATCACTACGGATTCTTTCCAGATATAATGATGCTGTGATGATGTTTAGGTTGTCTATAGCTCCGTGGCCGAGCGCCTATCATCACTGTACGGAATAGATACCGTTTAACCAGCTGTTAATAAATAGCTCCGTGGTCGAGCACTAATTAAATCGGTATAATTAACAAATGAAAGAAAGAGAACTTATGATGGCTGTTGATTCACACACAGTTTATTCAAATGACATCTGTTAATTACTGATACATACTCCAATTAAATGCTTGATATCAATGCACACTTGTGATATTAACGTACATTATTGTATTCTGTGTTAGACTATGACTGCGAGAGCCAGTGGGTCCCTGACTGCGTTACTTGTGTGAGCGTGGGTGTTAGAGCAACTTGTGTGACGTTGTTTGTGCGACTTGTGCGTTTGCGGGGATGCCTTAAACATACGCACAACGGCTTGTATATGACATACCCTTTGCCTTTTGCTCCCTTCGTCAACACTGTAAAAACTAACTAATAGAAAGAGTCCTGGCGACAGGTGTTGTGAAGGCTAGCTTCTTATTGGTATAGGGAATAAGCATCTTTGCCAAATACTGCGTAGTTGTTCCTTTAACAGGAAAAATTGTACAAAAAATATATTTTATATATTTTAATGGTGTAATCCTTTTCCCATTATTTCTGAAAAGCGCGTGTTTCTTCATGGATGAATCATAAAAGGATATTCTATATATGTTACTTTAAAGAAAAATTACCTTCATCCATGACTTTATATCTATTTTAGATTTATTTGATTCAATATCATTACAACATACAGTATAAATTGTGAATAGCAAGTACCAGGGGACTGACAAAATTTTCTATTTCTATATCGCTATAATCATAACTCACTATATCGATGAGTTAAATCCACCTCCATTAGTTTTAGTTATCAATAACTTGATCAAAATTTAGATTCAAAAAACAAAATAAATATTAAGGTGTAAATCTAGTATGATTACATACCTATATATTAATTGTATTAATATGCTTATATAAACTACAATCACTTAATATTAATCACAATTTATCTGTCCGTAATTCTATAACCATACACTTAATACTAGAGATAATTTTGTTTTCTCACTAATTAAAAACTATGCTAATTAATAATAAACATTATTTCACCTATGAATCTTTTTTATTTATGAATAAAAAGATAGGTTTGTTTTAAATATTTCACCTTGATATTTTGTCAATTTTCCCTTGCAGTTGTGATTTGAAAGACACTTTCTTTTGTTAGTAGACATGTTTTCGACGGAAGGGCTCATTTATAATTCATTTTACATTTTACTAGATTTAATTATTTCTAATTCTGTCAACAGAAAGAGCATTTTGACATCAACTTCACATGCCCCCAAATATTAAAATAATGTAATGTGTCAAGTTAACTTAGTAAGATGGAACAAACTTTTACTAGTATTAGAGATAAATAATTACTATCGATAGAAAGATATAAATAAAACTAGAATAATATTTTAAAATATTACCAATATATAGAAGAATTAGTTATAAATGAGTGAAATCATAAAAATACATATTTCAATAAATTATCAGAAGCATGTTTATATGGCGAGGAATAGACACTTAGGGAGATGTATTTATGTTTCCTCTGTAAAGTTTGCTTTGAAGTAAAAATGTAACTAGAAAGACATAAATAAAATTTATATTTTACTAATAATATATTTTATAAAATTTATTTTTATACACAACACCTTACTACCCATCCGGGTTATAATCATATATACTAATTACAATGATGTAGGAGGGTTGCATTTAGATTAATTGTGCCCGAATTACCATGAAGGAATAGTTTACAATTTAGGAAAAACAAACCTTAGTACACCCAACTGTGATTCGAATCTCGATCTCCCCTTCATTGGCAGTATGATCTATTGTGAGTGTGATGCCTTAGATTACGCAGCCATCTAAATAGTTGTTGTACAATGGATATTTAAATCTATGTTGAGCAAATTGATGGTGATCACAAGGAAGAAGGACAGGTATACAACTGGCGTGACAGAGGGGAGGAATTGAAGATAGTAAAAAGTTTCAAGTATTTGGGCAGTATTGTAGAAGATAGTGGAAGGAATAGGAGAGAAACAAGTGAGAGGGGAAGGTAAGCAGACATTTTTCAGAAGTGTGAGAAGTCTGATTTGTAGCAGGGGATATATCAGACAAGTGCAAGGGAGTGATCTACAATGCCTATTACCTACCATTATTGACGCACGCTACAGAAACGTTGATAGTGAAGGAATCGGATCGAAGAAGAATGCTGGCGAGTAAAATGAGATTTCTGAAAAGAAGGATTGGTGTGACAAGATTTGACAGGAGGATAAATGAGATAGTAAAAGTATAGTTGGTACTGTAAATATGTTCCAAATATAATTTTGTGGTAGAGTATTAGCAGTGGTGTAATTTTGTTCCTTATGAAGTGTAGAATAAGAAACGTGATGGTGACCATCTCGGACTCGCAACTGAAAGGGGAGGGAGAGGGGTGAAATTTAAAAATGGGTGAAAATTATAATTTTTATAATAATTTTTTTCCATAAAAATATATATTGTTTCAGTTCTGTATGGCTTTCCTAAATTAAATTTTATATTTCTGTTACATTAAATTGTTGAAATGACCGCCATTTTTGATTTAATATAGTGGAAAATACTTATTTCCCTAGGAATTAAAAAGAAACATGTTGCGTATCAAATTTAAAGTAATTAACGCCCCGAAATTCCTAAATGAATCCTTCAATGGTTCAAGCTCATAACTAAAAGTTATTTAAAGTGATATTAATACACCGGCAAAGATTTATCTGATTTCCAAACCCTTCCTTCACCTCTGACAAGAAATCTTGTGAATGTGGGGAATGCCAGGCCGGCACCGTGGTTCGGATTCCACGTTAAACTGTAGGTCCTCCATTTCATCTCACAATCACCCTACCATTACATATTAGCGTAAGTGCGTATAACCCGAACGGGTAGTAAGACGCGGTGCTAATAATAATAATAATAATAATAATAATAATAATAATAATAATAATAATATTAATACATTTTCTTTGTGTTAAATGATACGAAGGAAAGGTAGTAAAACGAAGTCACTACCAAAAACAGATGTCTCAGTTGGGGGAAAGATAAAAAAAAGATTGGTTATTTATGTGTGTTGTGTAGTAAGGAAGGCATAGAGACTTTAGTAGAAAATGCCAGTGAAGAAACTTTTAAAAATCTGTCAGAAACAATAGTTTTTCAGAATAGAGAGAAGAGTAGTGTGTCCGTATTTTAGACTATCTAAATGGTGATGGTTCAGTTGAAAACTTTTGACAGCTTGGGATAAGTGTCATCCAAGCTGATATAAAAATTTAACACATAATAAAAGACGGCAAACGTTGGAGAAAAGATGTTTGTCATTGAAAAAGAAAGCTGAATTGGAATGCTCAGAAGAAGTACTCTCAACATCAAAATATAACAAAGAACTGTGTTTTTTTCTGTGATGGTAAAGAAACTCGAAAATATCAATTACATCATTTTTCTTGTGAACCAGAAGATGCTAATTTAAGGGATGCAGTTGAGTTAAGCAGAAACAGCACGTGGTTTGAAAGACTTAATGAGTTTATCAGTTCAACAGATGCGCATTAAATTGATGTTTTATATCATGCAGGATGTTGGGCCAAAAATGGGACAAGGGATTCGTATGGATAAGTTACAAAAGCAAGGGCAACCTAGTTTGACAGCTCTAGCGACTTCAGATATTGAATTTATAAATATGATTAAAGAGTTTATTGTTGATGGAAATGCAACTTGCATTGATAACTTAGACAATACCTACATTAATGTATTCTACTCCAGTGGCCTTCACCTATCGATAAAAATTAGGTTTAGAAGAGAACTGAAACTTTTCATTGAAGAAGAACTACTGAGAGTTGAATTTTCTCTTTCGAAGCGTAGTAATGAATCAGAAAAGGTAAGCCTATGCCTAAAAATCACAAAAGATGAAGCTGTAGTGAAACTTTAAGAGGATGCCATTGAAGATCTATTTAAGACAATTATGCAGCTGCCAAGGTAATTATGAAAACTGTTAAGAATGCTAAGACCTGTACTTTTCAAGAAAGTATGAATGCTGACTTTGTTCAGGTACCTGAAATACTGTCTGTCTTTTTAAATGGTGTCTAGTTGGAAAAGGTGATATCTCTTTAGAAGCTAAACGTGTAAATGAGATTGATGCACGTGCTAATCGTTTGTCTCAAACACTGATGTATGATTGTTTATCACACTGTAAGGTCACAATTCCTTCTAAAAATATAATCAAGCCTAGGTGGGAGTTTCCATTACAAGTTTCTATTGCCTTCTCTGTTCACCAGTTGACTTGCAGCTCCAATATTGTGAATTGTCTTCATTATGTAGGACTATTTGTTCACTATTCTCTTATTTGAGACATAAAAACCAATATATCAAATTTTGTTATCGCTAAAATGAACACCATTGGAGGACTTTACATGTCACCCGATACAGTTTCTGGTGGGCTCTTTCATTTTGCAGTAGACAACATAGATTTTCATAAAGACACCCCAGATGAGCGAAACACTCTTCATGAAACAATGATAGTCGCTTATCAGACAATTGAACCACGTATAATGTGGAAGGGTGAGGTTCATCATGAGGTATCCAAAGTGACATCAACTTGCTACTGGAGAAATGTAACTTCCATTGTGGAATTTCTTCATCAATTCATTAATTCTTTAACTATAAAGGAAACGATTTGGTAAACTTGGTGACAATGACTATTGTGCCAACTGAAGTTTCACATGATTTATGTGGTATGTCAGATCTTGGTCTAGCGCAATATTATAAATTTGTTGGGGACAGAAATTTAAATTTCTGGAATACTATTCCACAAAACATGTTGAAGCTCTGTAAAACTATGGCAAAAAAGGTCCAAGTCAATATCAAAGGGAGGGAGGTGACCTGGTGGTCTAGGGGTAAGGTGTCAGACTTCTATGCTGGCGGCCGGGGTTCAATCCTCGGTCCCGGCAAAGATTTATCTGATTACCAAACCCTTCCTTCACCTCTGACAAGACATCTTGTGAATGTGGGGAATGCCAGGCCTCCACCGTGGTTCGGATTCCACGTTAAACTGTAGGTCCTTCATTTCATCTCACAATCACCCTACCATTACACATTAGCGTAAGTGCGTATAATCCGAACGGGTAGTAAGACGCGGTGCTAATAATAATAAGAATAATATCAAAGGGAGTGTGATAGAGGTCGTTCTCGTCCATAAATGAATCTGAAAGAATGTATTTTTTGCAAGTATGAGCTATCTGCAGTTCCACGTAGTATTTTTGGGAGTGATGGGACCATAAATCACGTCCAAGCTAAAAGCAAGCTGACTCATCATTGGTAAGACCTTGCATCCAGGAAACATCTGGGAAAAGAAACAGAAGTGCAATATCCAAACCTAGAACTCTCTCCCTCTGTGGAGCTAATTGTGGTTGTAGACGGAATGGATGAAATACATACATTAAAGCTTGTAAAGGACACTTGGACATTATCGAATTTGCCAGAATAGTTCTGCAAGAAAGTAATTTCAAAGTAAACTTCATATTGTATTTAATAAGTATATAGTAAACTCAATAAAATACAACATGGTGCAGATGGCAGCATGGGAACGCCCCTATCCTATACAAAGTAGAAGCCAAGACAATCATACAATCTGTTCCACTGAAGAATCTTCTATTGCACGTCAAAAACAAAGATGCACTAACAGAATTGTTGAGTAGCATTCTAATAAAAATGGCTGAATTTGGACAAAAAAATGTTGTTTCCTATCGTGATTATACAAAAACAACGAAACTACTTGTTGACAATTTAAGGAGTTCATAAGAAGAAGCTGATACAAACATTACTATCCATGCACTTCACACAAACGAAAGAGAGGCTCAGTTACTGAGAATATTCTCTCCTGATACATACATACTTGTATTGGCTCTTCACCAATATCCACAACTGCAAAAGACACTTATTTTGTTTTAACAAGCACTAAGAAACGTGAGATTTCCTTAGGTAAATTGTATGGAGCCTTAGGACAAAAACAAGTTGAAGCTTTACTCGGAATGCGTTCCCTTTTTGTAGCTGACATAATAGGTTCATTTTCAGGTAGATCTAAGACCATTTTCTGGAACCGGCTCATGGATTCTGATGACAAGGTCCTGGATGCTTTGACATCATTAGGATAAAGAGATGCCATTGAAGAAGAAACATCACACATCCTTGAAGAATACATCCACACTACGTACTTGCACGTGCCAAAAATTAAAATACTAAGTGAGTTACGATGGTGGTTTAAAAGAAAAAAATATGTGTGGTAGAGAGGACACATGTATATCTCCAACTCAAGCTGCACTCCACCCAGCTATTCGAAGAGTTTACTATCAAGAGTTAATATGGCAACAAGCACACCTTCAAAAACATAGTCTACCACTAGTGACAGACTTTGGATGGGCCATCAATGATAATGGATGTAATGACCCTGTGATGTGTAATCTTCCTTGGGTTCTGAAGAATTTCTCTCTATATTGCGGTTTTTCTGTGGCCCATCAACATGTGTTTCCCTCTTAAATTGTTTCATGGGTGGACTCTAATGTACTCAAATGTTTTTATGTTCAACTGATATTGAAAAGTGCAACAATACTAAATATCCTGATGAACTAATACATATACTTTAGAGGAAAAAGATGAACAATGACTGGGAGATTGAAATTCTAAACTCGTATTATTATCTCAACTTATTGTACATAATATGTGAATGAATTTTTATATTCATGAGTCATAAAATGTCTTTTTGGAATTCAAAACACAACAAAATGCTATATATATACCTTACAAATAATTATAACAAACCAAACTGTTCACATTCACAATTAAATCTTGGCACTCTATGGAAAACTGACAAAAAAAATTAAATCTTTTTCGCCATATTGAATCCAAAATGGCGGTCAATTCAACACTCAAATGTTACATAAATATAAAATTTAATCTACTAAAGACATTAAAAACTAATACAATATACATTTAAAAAAAATACATAAAAAAGATCATTTTTGCCCATTTTTAAATTTTAGCCCTCTCACTTCCCTCACAGTCGTGGGTCCGAGATGTCCACCATTAAACTTCATAAGTAACAAAATGACACTACTCCCAATACTTTATCACAAAATTACACACAGGGTCAAAAAAACTCATCAGGAAGCTCAGCAGGATGTTGGATATGGAGGTGGTGGGTAAGAGGCTGAGAGGGAGACCATGGAAAAGTTGGCTAAAGGGAGTAAGGGGGAGCGTGGAGGAGAAAGAAGACTTGGCCAAAGTGGATGGAGATAGGTGATGGGAGGAAAAGAGGCGGTGGAGGTTTATGTTCAAAACAGGGCCAGCCAGTGGCTGGAAGCTGATGATGAAGATACTGATGATGATAATTGGGTAAATTCTTAAAACTTTAATTATAATTTTGCACAGTATGAACATAGTTATAATAATTGTTCCCAGCCAACGCTAAAGGAGTGAGCTTAATTTATAGAAAGGCATCGTCTTAAAAAAAACATTATTGCAGTTGATCATCAATGAGGTGATTCTAGAGTGTATGAATAGAAACAAGCTTCTAGACAAAATTTTGGTGAATAAATTAAAGCACTTGACATAATTATCATGATAGCTTTAAGCTAAAAGCAACAGACGTTAGTAAGAGTTAATAAGAAGTGGTGATAAAAAAATATAGACATTATTATCAGCCTACTCATCAAATAGATTCGTAAAATAAACCTTTTTTGGGGGACACATTTATGCATAAAGCCTAACGTGTCATTAAAATTAAAATAATCTGTAATATAGCGTCTCATCCTTTGCCCTTATTATGGCCTTTATTCACCTCTGAGTTCATCTTATATCGCTAAGAAATTGAAAAGTATTCACTAATAGATAGTTGTATATTTCTAAAATTTTGAACAAGAATAGCACAGGCATATCTAAAGGACCCTTATGTTTGATTAGTAAGACCAGTAATTTTCAATGAGTACTCATGCTATTTAAATTTATTGTTCAAGCTTAAATTTCATGTTTTTATGCAATTGAAAATAATATAGATAATTTTGTTCACATTCCAAGGTAGCTTGAATGGATCACTCGATATGAGTACACTCCCACTCCAACTCCAAGTCCAAGAGAGAACTACAGACGATGACAAACAACTTTTCTCACAATCTGAGTATGCATACCTACTCGCTCTTATACCAGAAGATAAGGACGATTCAAATTATAAGAAAAGATCATTAATTCTTAATTTCCTTAACCAGAATAATTTAAATGAACTTTTAGGTCAAGAATTTAAAATTTCAGAAAGTCACAACAAAGGTTTAGTTCTTCAAACTTTGTTCAAACACGCGTTGACTCTTAATAAAGTAACTTCCAATGAAAGTTTATCAGAGGCTCTAAATTTTTATATGGATAAAATCAATATGAATGGGAGAGGTGGGCATCCGCTTGTCTGGGTCAAACATAACACCAAAACAATTGACTTAAATTCATTACTAAACGTTGTGGACGTCAGTAAGCTTAACAAGAATGAATTAGTTAATTTTGATAAAGTATATGAGTTTTTTATGAATAAATTAAACATGGATGAACAACTGAAAGGGTTTGATTTTAATAAGCATAGATCACAAGAACAACTTCTTAAAGATGTAGCAACACATCTTCTAAAGCAAGATAATGTAGATGATAAAATAATAAAATATATTGAAGAATTAATTCTTCACTTGCCTGTTCCGAAAGTTAACGTTGAAGACAATTGATTCATGATATTAAAATATCAGTAACGAATCACCAGACTATGTATACAGCAGGTAGAGCAAACATTGAAATATACAATTAATATTATTATTATTATTGTTAGTTAAATTAATAATATGTGGGTACCTATTTTGCGTAATAGTAATTATAATTAAAACATATACATCTTATCACATATATCTATATTTTACACTAATATATTGACCTTTTATAGTGTGTAATTTATGCTGGATGAAATTTAGAAAATGTATCGAAAGCATAGGGAAGATTTAGTCTATTAATGAATCTATAATTGGAAGTTCATCATATCTAATATAGTAAATTATGTTATGAATAAATTTGCATGACAACTATGCCTTCATTATAATATAATTGTACTCGTAGCCAGTATATTATTTCATTATGTATATGTGATGCATTATATTTTATTTACTCTTGTGAGCCTGACAGCCTCCATCGTTGGATTACCGGTTTGGTTAAACCAAAAACCAACAACAAAAAAACCTTAAATTTGTGAGAGATCAACATGTATAATTAAACCTTATGATTTTCATCTCGGGCGTTTTATCTTTACGCCTCTCTTTTCACTAAATTATAAAGCGATTCAACACCTTAAACCACGTGACGATCTAAGTGGGTAACGTCTAAACCAGGAAACATATAAAGGAAAAGATTAGCATATTTGCTTAGAGAAAATTGAAAATTTGCAAACAATAAATAAATTAATATTTATTTTTTTATTCTTAGACTTAAGACTGCATGAACAAAGCCAGGGGTATATTTAAAACCAAGGAAAATAGTGAGTTGAAGCTTGGGATAGGCTCGCGTAGTCAAAAAATAAACCTTAGGTTATACTGCCTTCTGGTGTAGGCCTACTTTCTTTTTCTACTATGTATACAGTCAAGTTCAAATCAATTGACACAGTTGTAGTGAACATCTGGATAGAATAAACTTAATTCATTGATCCAGATCTAAACACATTTCAATTTTATTATTATTATGTGTTCTGTCTTACGACATGTCTATTCCTTTTGTCAGTGAACTTAAACGACCAATGCTCCCTGTCCTCTGCCTCCTCTTTCAGCGCTCAAAATTTTCTTATTTCTTTCAAATCATTCAATATTTGAACCTCATCCCTAAGCTCCTATTTTACTGAGCCTTGTCTTCTATTAAGTCGTGCGTGTTAGATCCAATTTGCTTTTTCCCGAAGAACCACATCCAACATGGTTCTCTGCTCACTTATTCTTCTTTAGATTTCACTATGTGTAAGAAAATATCGTTGATAATGAACCATAAACTTCGATTTTAATGAACCTAAATACTTAAACGTCCAACAAAATATATAATTCTAGCGTCATGGTTCCTAGAAAAAAATAATCTTTTCTGTTGTTTGAATGTAATACTTGGAAAAAACCTATATTTTGGTAGCGAATAGTGACTGAAAGTATAGAATGGGAAGGTAGCGAAAGGCTGAGTGCAGACAGTCAGTCACAGCTACCACTGATTACAGGCTTAAGTTTCAAACCGCGGTACAAACAGGCTTCTTCGCTATAAGCCATACATTTTGCTGATAAGGCATACATAACTGCACTGGTTTAAATATTGGATGTGTGATGAAGGCAGAGGATGATGTGTCACTAAAGAAACTGCTTCAATACATCAATGGCAATTTTTTGAAATGAAAAAGGATATTTATATAGACTTTGAATTATAGATAATTAAATCTTATCGGATGAATACACCTTTGAAACTGTGAAAGATGGTCCTAGTACGGAAACAAGAGATGGTGAAGATGACTAAGATAAGAGTGAAGAACGTCATAACAGTAAAAGAGGTGTTGGAGAGAATCAAGACTAGTTATATGTAAAGTCCGTTCATGATAGGTACCGTATTTTACCTGGATGACAGTTCGAAAATCATATGTTTAGGTTTTGGATGGCCAACACTTATAAAAGATCACTGATTTGTTATAAATGTAAAGATCTTTAATTACCTGTTATATAATACATTTAAAATAACGTAAACTTAAGTTTTCTCATACTATTTTTTTTAAATAATTTCTTTTTAGATAACTCGAAAAAATATTTTAAACATAATTAAAAGTACTTATTATTTGTTTTGGTTCCCGGCACAGATTTATCTGATTTCCAAACCCTTCCTACACCTCTGACAAGACATCTTGTGAATGTGTGGAATGCCAGGTCGCCACCGTGGTTCGGATTCCACGTTAAACTGTAGGTCCTTCATTTCATCTCACAATCACCCTACCATTACACATTAGCGTAAGTGCGTATAACCCGAACGGGTAATAAGACGCGGTGCTAATAATAATAATTTGTTTTGGAATGTTATTTATACTGTATAATATGGTGCACACATCAATACCCTTTAATACAGGCATCGTATTTACTTGGAAAAGAGAAACTTATTATAATGTTTTTTACATACAATAAATGTTTTTATGATTATTTTATCTAATTTTGAAATATTTAACTGAATAAAATATTTTCATCAACTGCGTGTCTGCATCATTGTAAAAAACTTGTTTACCGTCATGTTCAACCATATGGTTTAAATTCGTCAGTTGCCATTTTGAAGCTATGTTCGTTAGAAGTTTTTGTGAAAGTAATGTGAATATATTTTTTAAGTGGAATAAAACGATAAATAAACTTTGTGTTCGTCCTCAAATAAATATATAAATAATATTGGCCTAAATTACTGTGGTTAACTATCACGTTAATATATTACCATCTGTTTTCTTTAGTCATCCAAAGTGATAGATGTCAGCTGTTGGCATAGTGATATTATATATTAGGGATTACTTCTAATAACATTTCGAGCTGTCATCCAGGTAAACTTAGGTCGTGAATGAATTATACAATGTAAAATTGAGTATGAAAAAGCATAAACTTGAAAAAATATTATTTAAAACAGTTTACAGCTAGCAAAAACCCCACGGCAGTTTATTTGAATTTTAATTAATAGATTTTAATACAATTTTTACTATTTGAGTGCTTTTGTTTTGTTTGTCACTACAACTTTTAGGTTAAGTAAAAACATATTTTGGTTTTAGTGAACCTCGAACCTTTTGTGGAATTTAATGTATATTGAACCCCTTGAACACCAATGTGTTTAGATTTAAAACCATTAAAAATAGGAAGGTAAAAGTTTTCATATACACCAATTTAGTGAAACCTCAGGTTGTTCACATAGAACGTATTTTTTAAAATCAAATATGTCTATCCTAATTCCTTAAACTGCATTACCACTGGGAATCAATATCAATTAACAAACATATTATAAAATTTAAATAAGTAGTCGTCATAAAATGTGCAGTCAACGCAGCTATTCAACTAAAGAAACAAGAGATCATAGATTATGAGAAATAAATTTTAAACATTCTTTATAAGGTAAACGTTTTTATATCTATTTAGCATTAGATATACAACCATAAGTTTTCAAATAATTTATTTCATTCAGAAATAAGCTTAAATAACATAACCTTAAAAACTTTCTAAAAATTTGCTTTAATTCATTCAATTTATTGTTTAAACAAATTGATAATGGTATTTATAACATTTCTTCAATGAGTTTATAATAAACTATTTTTTTCAAAACATTTTCTTTTATATATGTATATTTTCAAAGTCTTATATTTCATGTATACATTTGTTTATGGTTCTTTTCTCAACATTATAAATACCTTACTAGACTAGACTAGACTTTTATTTTATTTTTAATGACTAATTGTTGGCCATATGTCAAGTTATAGCAAGCATTTCATTTTTATTTAACTCTTATATTTGTGTGTATAATTGATTTATAAAAATTAATTTAAAAGTAGCTAAGGAAATCTTTAATTAGTTTACCATAGGCTTTTTCTTAATTTGTGTACATCCACAGTGGGCCTGATGCATTAGACATCGTGGACATCGTGACTATCTATTCAAATAGATAAAATAATAATAAACATAGAAAGCAAAAAATTGCCACTAACCTACGTTCTTAGGGCAACCTTAGATTTTTCTATTACACTTTACACATTTGATTAACTGTAAGAAAAAGTGTTAGCCTGAGATTCGCCAATAAAGTATATTATTATTATTGTTTGTAGAATTACTTTACTAAGGTTTTATAAGGTTTAATTTAGTATTAGTTATTTTTTAATTAATCAAGGTTTTATTCTTGCTTTTTAGATTTATTTAATACATATTTTATATGTTAATTTTTTTACATAATATTTTTATCGAGTGATTAAATTTTGCAGTATTTGATTTTATATATCACTAGCCCCCTTCCCTGTAAAAAAATATTATAAATAATCCTGTAAAACAAAGCTACAAATCATCCATCATGTCAATATAAAAACAATACTTTTTTTTTTTTTGAAAATACAGTCCTACCATCACTNTTTTTTTTCCAACGACTATATAATATACTATCGACATTTTTATGAAGAATAAATTAAATTTTCAAAATAAAATATAGCCTATGTTACTAGCTGATAATGTAGCTTTATATTGGTTAAAGAATTTTTTTAAATCGGTCCAGTAGTTTTTGAGTTTATACATTACAAACAAAAAATCAAATCTTTCCTCTTTATAATATTATAATTTATTTGGTATTGGTTAAGATTGTATCAGCTAAAGCGGTTGAATAATAAATGCAATTGTCATATTAGTTAGGCCTAAATTAAGTTATTTAATTGATGAAAATGGTATATTATATTTTAGGGTAAGATCTTTAAATATAGCCTACATAACTTTTTTTATTAATTTTTGAATATTAAAGATCTTGTCTAAAGGACAATTAAAACACATATCACTCAAATTACTATTCAAAATTCCTCCAAATATCCGAATTGGTTTTATTCTACGGTTAAATACATTAGGAAGGAATATATTTTTTCTAATTTTAAACCAAAAAATATAATGAATTATAATTACGTTTTTCACACTTGTTTAAATTAGTTAAAATATATTTAACTAGCGCTACAGCCTTTGGATGAACTCAAAGCAAACCCATGGATTTTATAAAATTTGCTAAAAATAATCATGTAAATAAAGTATCCCTGTCAAACCTAGAAATTAATGGAAAGATTATAACGGATCCTTTATTAGTTGAAAATAATTTTGTGACCTCTCATTCCGTGTATAATTCAGCCTTACCTGTCTTGTCCCTGTATCCATACCACATATGTTGATAATGCTATAAAAAGTCTAGTTCTTATAAATTTGCTGGGACAGATGGAATCGCAAGCTTTATTATTAAAGGCTGTACCAACATTTCTGTCCATTACTAACCCATTTCTATAACATTAGCCTGTCAAATGAAATTTTTCCCCTTTCATGGAAACAATCCTTTGTCATACCTATTTATAAAAAAAAGGGGGACAAAAACAAATGTTGGTAATTATAGATCTATTTCTCTCTTAAATACTTTATCTAAAGTATTCGAGAAAATAAAACATCAGCACAACTTCTACCACCTAAAGAATAAACTCTAAGAATATTAACACGGCTTTATAACTCCCTGCGGTGACTACGTAGTCTAACGCACTACTCCCGCAGTAGACTAAACTGCTGATGACGGGGAGATCGAGATTCGAATCTCTTTTGAGTGTACTGAAGGTAATTTTTCCTAAATGGTTTTTCATTCTCCTTTCACGCTTCATCTAAATATAACCTTCCTAATCCCTAAAGACATTTGGTAATAAATACAGAAGCGTAAACCCGGGCGGCTAGTAAGATGATGTGCTAAAAAATATGGCTGTATAAAAAATAAACCCACTTTCACAAATGTAGTAGAATTTTGCCTATAACCCGAACGGGTAGTAAGATGCGGTGCTAATAATAATAATAGTAGAATTTCTAGGGTACGTTGCCCCTCAAGTCTCTACCCAAAGCCAGGTTTATGCTATTTATTTTGACTAAAGTAAGTCTTTATTTTACTTATGTCAGCAAAGTATTATTCTCTCAAAACTTGGTTATTTTGGCCTATCTCACTCATATGAAAATTGGTTTAGCAGTTATTAGCATGATAGCTCATTTGCTATTAAAAGATTCACACACCTCCAACAGATTTTTACCCCCTTGTGGTATACCTCAGGGTTCTAAATTAGTTCCTCTTATCTTTACTATTCTTATTAAGGACATTGGTAAATATTTAAACTCGATTAATTGCTTACTCTTTGCGGATGATGTAAAACTATCTAAAACTATCAAATCAATTGCAGATTATATGGACTTAAAAAAACTATATAAATGATATTTTACAATGGTTCCATTAAAATGGAATGTCTATTAATAAAGCTAAGACCAAATCGATATATTTTACTAAGAAAAATTGTCGATGATCACATAGTTTGCTCACTTTATATTAATGACTATGATTTTTTCTTGGACAACAACACTACTTCCACTATCATGTTGACCATATAATAATATCCCGATCATTAAAATTATTTAGACTTATTAACTTTATTACCTCATCATTTAAGAAAGTTGACTGTTTTCTTTTATCTGTATTACGCCCTGGTTAGATCTAAAATAGAATATGCTACTGTCGCTTGGAATTCCATTACATTAACTGACTCTCTCAGGATGGAAAACGTTCAACGAAAATGTATCGCTGCGTGCACTTATAAATTATTTACTAACAGGATTTATTATGATTATGACAGTATTCGAAACTTCTTAGGGCGCCAAACTCTCTTTTTGTATAGAATTTATTGCCATGCCCTTTTTGTTATTAATATTTTAATTAATAAAATATCTTTTAAATTTGGCTTTGAACATATAGGTATTCATGTCCCTTCTTTGGCCTTTCATAATACAAAATTACTTTCCCTCAATAGCCATTATAAAGTGACCCCTATAGGCCATTGTATCCATAGCGCCAATTCTAGATTTGTTGGGTTTGACCTTTATCATAAAAGAAAAGCCAAACTCCCTTACACTATGAAGGTTCTGCCTCAAATATTTAAATTTACATCATTCTCTTTTATTTGTTTGCTTTTTGTTACTACTTATTAAATATACATGCTTTTACTTCTCTTAGGCTATTTTTTACTATTTTTTTTTATTAATTTTTTTTTGTAGCTATTCATCAGTATGCATCATTATTTAGCTAGGATTGTTTATCTTATTTTCTCATGTTACTATAGTGCTTGTAAAGTACTTGTGTACTTCTCAGTCCTGGCCTGTCATAGATCTCATGACTGTTGGCCTACACTCTAATAAAGGAAATTATTGATATTGTTATTATTATTGTTACATATGGGCATTATTGTGCCCTCTCGTGCTTCTTTAAATTAAATTAAATATGCTGTAACTCTTACAAATTCAGCTCTCTCGGCCGGTTTTTAAGCAGTGTTAACTAGAGATTTACGAAATTTGGTTTCTACCATAAAAGAAGAACCAAAATCATATAGTTATGTAAGGAACAACCATATCATTAATTAATATATGTTTGTTTACTGTCAATTTTTCCCTAGAAATAATTATTATTAATTAAAATTGTTTGTACTTACATTCCTTCTTACCATGATTTATCCATTAAACTTGCTTATTATAATCGCTTGTATACAAACATGATGCATTTGATGTATTTATTATTTTTAATTTGCAATCCACCATAGGTTCTTATGTACTTCAGTGCTAGCCTGTTAGAGGTTCCAACTGTTGGTTAGCACTTAATAAAGGAAAATGAAATGAAATTATTATTATATTATTATTATATTGTGAGCCTGAAGACACGTATGCTACGGGATTGCCTGTGAAGATGTTTGTCAAACGAAGGAACATGAAAATTTTAAACTTTTTATAATTACTTAGGGAAATTAGTGCCTTTATTCTTACTTTATATATGTTGAAGTGCCTTAGACTGTGTGACAACTTGCGTGGGTGACTACAAAACTAGTAGACCAAGAAACCTGGAAATTTGCACAATAATTTAGGGAAAACTGAGGGTGCAGAGATATACCCTGATTTTGGTTGGAAGAACAGTAGAGAAAATTCAAATATATTTCTTTGCGGCCAACACAAATAACATTTTACTTTGTTATTTGTGTCATTCTATAGATATTGATAATATCTATCAAAAGTGACAGTTCCAGATAACATGACTTGATGCATAAATCTATTAAAATTGTATTAGTAACTTTAGTAACTAACTTCTACTGTTATTCCTACCAAAATCACACTATAGAAACATTATTTTACTTATTTCTAAACTACAAGCCTGAAGAATTTAAATACGGGATCACAGGTTTGTGATGTTTTTTAAAAGGTATCCAATTCAGTTCACCGTCATTATGTGCTGTTGAATATAGCAGCGATTAGTTTTTTTTTATTAATTTTGTTTAGCACCGCGTCTTACTACACTTTTGGGCTTTACACTTATGAACTAATAACGCTAATTATTTTAGGGATTAAGAAGGTTATAGTCAGAAGAAGTGTATCCACATTTGCGTGAAGGGAGAGTAGAAAACTCTTTTGGAAAACCACCCTCAGTATACCCGACCGAGATTTTAACCTCGATCTTCCCGTCATTGTCAGTCTAGTCTACTGCGATAGTAGCGTTTTAGACCCTGTGGCCACCGAAGCGGTTTTTCTATTGAAATTCTTCTCCAAGGCAAAATTACAACCTTCAATCTAAATAAATTTATAAAAAAAACCACTAACTTTACTCTGGTAACGATGGGTACTTGCAGCATACATGCAGTATAATAGCAATGCCACGAACGACATAAATTTCAGAGGCAATACTTAAACAGGTATGGCCCCATTAAATGTGATGGCACATTGGAAAATTTTAGAAAAATTCTATTTTGTCTCAAAATATTATATTCTAGCTGAGCTTTATTTTCTAAAATATGTTTTCAAGTTTCTTTTATTATGCCTTAATGGATGTTTAAACTGATGGAATTAAATTCTGAGCTATCTCTAAAATTATCAATTGCAAACCGCTTTTAAATTTGTTCTTGACTTAATGACTTGCTTTATGATCCTGTGAATAGTAAAATATGATAATTTGAATTACTGGCAAACCCAATGGGAAGAGGCCATTGTGAAGACCTAGACGCAGATGAGAGGATATTATTATTATTATTATTAGCATCGCGTCTTTCTAGCCGTTTAACGTGGGATCCGAACCACGGTTGAGGCTTGGTATTCCACATATAGGATAACATTAGAAAGGGCCTGAAAGAAATAGGATGTAATGAGATGGACTGGATAGAGCTATCTCAAATGGGGAGAAGGGGCGTACTTTTGTAGGTGGGGCAGTGAACTTTGAGTTCCTAATGCCATAAAGTAACTAAGTAAGTTAAAGAATGTAGTTTTATATAGCCGTTTTTAATGATTTATTCTCTATTTATTGTACTGATTAACGATTTTAAATGTATTTTAAATATATTGTGGATGAGTTTGGAACTATTTAATCTTTAATTTTTTGCCTTTAAGAGTTTCGGTTATTGAAATAGTTGAGAATCCATCGCATGGTGCTCTCCGCTTATGCAAATTACCTCGTTTAATTCATTATTACACATAGTACTCGTAATACGATGCCAATCATTGTGCAAGCACCGTGGGACTTTGAAGAATTTTTTGGGGTATTGATTCCGATCTTATCTTTTTATTTACCACGATGCACACACCTTCTCACACCCTCACACCCACAAAAACCTATTTCTTTCACATCTTGAAAATATGAGTGATGACATTTCATTAGTTAACAGACAGTGACAGCCTAAATAATAAGAAATCTGGCTTAAGAAATAATAGAGTCATCCAGTTATTTAAAACTCCAATCTCTTGAGCTTAAATCTTTCTATATTTTCATATTTGTTGCATCGTTATTGCTACAAATTTAAAGGACTTATTAACGATTTTATTTGAGTGGATAAGTTTGTATAAAAATATCCACCACGACTAAGAAATATGATAGATACCCTTTAAAAAATTCCCCTCATTTATGGGTCATTATAGTGTTGGTTCGTGATCTATTTCCATCGTTAGTGATAATAATTCACTTACACTTTAAAAACACCACTAATAATATTACCTGATACAAGGACAACTAAATATTACCTGCAGGGAATATTGTGATTTGGTTGTTCTCACAGAGAAGCGTGACTAGCATATGTCCCCCTCCCCCCCACCCCCCAAAAAAGTGGAATTATGGAACAACACAATGCAACCTAAACTTAAGAGATTTTTTTTATTAAATATGTGCTACTGGAGAGTTTGGATCGTAGGGTTAAACGGAGAGTGAAAATACGAGATCCACAATAAATTTTGTTTGCAAAATCAGAAACACATAAGAAAAAATCAAGGTCTACCTATGATAATTCCGATCACAATGTGGAATTCATCACACGATTATAAAACACTAAAATTCATGTATTTGAGTACAACTACTTATGAATATGTATGGTACAGTATGGATAAAAAATAATTTTTATTGAGATAATCAGTAATTCAGTATGATAAATATGCGAGCTCCTAATAATCAATAAATAATTTGATAGACACCTCTCCTATGCACTTAATTATTGTAAAGAAGCAATAGTTTACCCCAGTTTGTATTGTCTTCTTTGTTTAATCATTTCAAAAATTTATTTTAGGTATTTAATGAGCACTTCCTGAACTGACTGATTATACCAGCACACGACTTAGAAACTAACGTAAATTTAATACAGACACAATAGTGGGTGACCTGGTGGTCTAGGGGTACGGTGTCAGACTTCTATGCTGGCGGCCGGGGTTCGATCCTCGGTCCCGGCACAGATTTATCTGATTTCCAAACCCTTCCTACACCTCTGACAAGACATCTTGTGAATGTGTGGAATGCCAGGTCGCCACCGTGGTTCGGATTCCACGTTAAACTGTAGGTCCTTCATTTCATCTCACAATCACCCTACCATTACACATTAGCGTAAGTGCGTATAACCCGAACGGGTAGTAAGACGCGGTGCTGATAATAATAATAATACAGACACAATACCCATCACTCAGCCGTTAATTCATAACTGTGAAAGAGGAAACCCACATTTTACTAATGATGATTTTTTCAGCCATTCCGGAAATCAACCCGGGACCCTTAGCTCGGTAGACAAACACTATACATACTTAGCTAAGATTTTGGACTGTCTTCCTTGGTGAATAAAGAGATCAATGCTCCTATTCACTTGACTGTTGTCAAGAGGCCATTGTTCACCTTCTGTTTACGTTGTATGCTTTGATGAAGAAAGAGAGCATCACTTCCATGCACTTGACTGTTGTCAAAAATAAATTATGGCTTACCCCCTGTTTATGTTGAATTCCTTGGCTAAAAAAAGAGATCACTGCTCTTACGCTCTTGACTGTTGTGAAGAAGGAAATTTTTACCTAATGTGTATGTTGTCGTCCTTGGTTAAACTGTAAATCACCGTTCCTATGCAATTGACTGTTGTCAAGAAGCAGTTGTTAACCTCCTGTTTTTGTCCTCTCTGATGAATAATAGTCTTAGATCACCACTCTCTGCTGCACATGACTGTTGTGAAGAAGCAAATGTTAACCACCTTCAGTATCTATGTTGTTTTCCATGGTGAAGAATTAAATCAACGCACTTCTTTCCCTGGCTGCTGTGTGGAAGTCGGTATTTGCCGCCAAAAATATAGAGTTTTTTTATTAGAGAAGTAAAAATAACCTCTACACCATATTTGTTGTTAAATACAATACTCTTAATCCTATTTTGTCAAACTATTTGGTCACATAAAACACTTCTTTTCTATACTATTGTCAATGTTTGATAATTTAACACGGGTGTACATAGATTTTTTTTAACCTAAATAACTCATCCTATTTCACTGAAATTTTGTGTAGGCTAATACAGCTCCAAATTGAAATTTGTTTTTAAGCCTTATGATTGTTGATCCAAGTTTAAAGGGTTAAAGGGTTGGTTATGATATTTAATAAAAAACCAATTTATCACTTAGAATAGTAGTTTCTGACTGTTTTAGATTAGAATATATATTTGCATTAATATAGCGTTTAACGTTTTAACAAACAGAATCAGTTTGATTAATTTATTAAAACTGTGAACTGAAGATTGTTTTATAATACATTAACTTGATACAGATTAGCGTGTAAAGATTTCAATATTTCATCATTTTTGCTGGACAATTAAACATTTACTAGTCTATTACAAATTGAACTTGCATTTTAATGGGTTTTGTATTGATTGTTTTAATTTGAATTATATTACATAAACAATTTAAATTTAATTTTCATCTTACTACCATACCTAAATAATTGTAATTATATTTTTAGTTTATAATGGTGTAGAATACTCTAGGCACTTATTGCCAAATTCAAACCCTTTTTGCCGAGTCATGTGTGCAATTAAGTTAAGAATACGTTTATGTATTATAAACAAATGTTATGTTTGTTAATTTTTCTCATTTTATTATGTTAGCGATCAATGTGTTATGACCAGATTTTTTTTTCTCATCTTACTTTATCAGTACTTTTTTTTTCATAAGCAAAGATTTGTGGTGTCAGTAATTCTGCCCCACCCCTCTTCCTTCCCCTCAGCATTAACCTAGTGTGGCCCATGTAAAAATACGGCCCTGGTTTGAACATCTTTAACATTTAATGTGACTTAGTAAAATGTTTATATTTATTTGTTTGGTATTTCAACCTTCCTTGGAATTTATTATTTTGATAATCGTTTAGTTATAGTAATCGTTAATAATATTGTATAGTCAATTATTGTTGAATAGTTCTTAGTTTGAGTGAATAGCTTTTATATTAAAATCAAAATTGCCTACGTCAGAGTTTAAGAAGGAATATTTCAGGAATGAGTCCTAATTATGTTCCAGAGCTTTTTTTTTTTTTTTCGTTCCGTAATCTTTACTAAAATTGGTTAAATTTATTTATATAATAAAATATTAAAATTAAAGATAGCTCAATATGTCATCTATTTATCTATTTTTGTAATCTAAATATAAATAGGAGTTGATGTATATAGTGTAGCTTTTGTATATTTATTGGTTTTAAATGCCTATTTTATATTATTTTAAGGGACCTAGTCCAATGTTATGCACAGAATTTTACCATTAGTAACATCTACGAATGAGTTAATTGCTATGTATATCACCTTGATGGGCAGGTTGGGGAACATAATTGAGAACTGTTGATATCTAATATTTTGTAAGTGTTAGTATTTTATAATATTCAACTTAAAAACTAGTACCATAATTATATCAGACCTCTCTATCATATCTGATCTCTACATCAAATATTGTATATATACGTCATATTTGATATACTGTATATAATAGAGATATATCTGCTTTTACCATGACCAAATTTAAGTTGTATATTATGCAAGAATATTTTTAATCAAAACTGCTTATTTAAAATAAGCACGCCTGGTTGGGAGAACAGTCCGGGAACAAATAAATAAAATAACCATATTTATACATATAATGATTAATAAAGATTTTTTTAATTTCATACACTTTAACACAAGGGCCATTTAACGATTTAATCCAGAGGTAGGAATAAAACTATTTCAAATGAATCCGAATGAGATATGAACTTAGATCTTACCATCACCGAAAATTGTCAAATATATATGTAGTTATCTACAGTATTAAATTAACTCTATGTTGTCCCTAGAACATGTTTATTCTATATTATATACTGAAATAACTTCATATGAATATATTGAAAATTATTTAAAATATAGCTACCATAGGTTAAAAAATGTTGTCCTTTAAAGGTCTATCACCATATTTTAATCTGTCCGTCTTCTCAATCATTGTATATATAAATATATATATATATGATATAAATTATATATAATATACATTATATTATAAAATATATACAATTATATATAATAATTAATATATAGTATATAATATATATTAAGGTATAATATCTATTTGTACAATATATTATAAATATTATTATATATTATATACAAATATATCTATATTAAATTAATAGTTTTTATGTTTATTGCCTACCACCACAAATTTTGTTTGTGATATAACTTGTTACTACACTGCAAGATGTTATGTAATATTGATTTTACATTGATTAAGCTCTAAATCGTATTCGAACTCATATTGTCATACACATACTAGTTTTAAAAGTCAAGCGATAAGATTTTATGGACTTGGGTGGATATTACCCTGTTTTGGTGGAATTTCAAGTGTATATGTGGTATGCATATAATAAATTTCCCACACACCCTTCTCATATATGAACCATATAGCAACCCATTTCTCTTCGGTTTGGCTCTCAAAACATTTACTATATTAAATTCCATTTCCTTATGATCGATCACTAGCTATACTGTATTCCAAAACTGTTCACTACCTCCAACATTTATGTTAAACATGAGCATAATCGCCTTTCATTAAAAATTATGTTATAAATAAATCTCCCCTCACATACACAGGGTGCTGTAATTATTGAAGTCATTATTATCTCTATCTTGTGAATGTGGGGAATGCCAGGCCTCCACCGTGGTTCGGATTCCACGTTAAACTGTAGGTCCTCCATTTCACCTCACAAACACCCTACCATTACACATTAGCGTAAGTGCGTATAACCCGAACGGGTAGTAAGATGCGGTGCTAATAATAATAATAATATTATTATTATTATCTCTAGTCTAAATAAGATATTTAAAAGTGTTTGTTGCTAAAATACAATAAAACTGTTAGTCTAATTAAGCTAAATAAAAGGTTTGTGTATTAGTAGAAGTTTGTTGGAGATCGAAGCATTTTAGATCTACTATTAATTTTTAGGCGAAATATTTTTCCCTTTTCACTGTTCACCTACTCGTTAGAGATATATTTTTTTTATCACTTAAGACTTGAATTTTAAATTAAATCAATTTATTATATGTATTATTTAAGTCATCCAAACCAAGAGCAAAATGAATTATAAGCATTATTTATCTAATTGGTCTTTATTGTATAGTTTTAATGAATACCAACACACAGGTTGCAAATAATTGTAATTACGAAACTTTCTGCATGGAGGAAACCACAATTCAATTTATTTAAATTATTTGAAAAAAAAATCACACCTATACATGGGATTTGAACCTGGGAACTTTGGTTTAGCACGGCATTGCTCTACCACTGAGTTATCAAGGATGCACCCCTGATTAAGGTCATTCTTCACTCAAAGCTTAAGACTCTGTCTGTGTTGGACGTATGGAAATAGTCAGTTACACATAAGCTACCACAGCCCTATGCGACTTGGGAAGGCTGTTATGCTGCCAAGTATAAAATACAAGATTATAATTAAATCAAAATTCCAATTAATTATCAACACTAAGGCTATAAATCATCGTAATTACGGCATTGTCATTTGGAATGGACCACAATCCAATTAATTTAAATTAGTGTAAAAATCACACCTGAAAACAGAGCTTGAATCTGGGACTTTTCGATGAACCCACCAAAGTTCTACCACTGAGCTATCCAAGATTCATCCAATGATTAAGGTATTTATTAACTCATAGTTTGTCTGATTCTGTCATGAGCATGTGAAAACCTTGAGCCACATACGAGCGATAAATGGTATTGCGAACAAGATAGCTCAGAGGTAAATCTGATTTAAATTAATTGAATTGTGGTCACCTCCATACGGATAGTCTCATAATTACAAATATTTGCAACCTATGTGTTGTTTTACATTGGGCGTCACTAGTAGCCAAGGGAAGAAATTAGCTTAGTTTTAAAGTTGTCAATCTACTCGTAATAATGATAGAACAATATTGTTGGAGTGGCCTAAGTCATGTATATCTTGGCAACGTTTCCATGCAAATTTTTTAGAGTTTCAAAGGACAAACATATTCTTCTTATTGGATTAACTTGACATGAAGTAATGGGTAATGTGTACCACTAGGTCCACAGATGTAATAATTTATAATCTGTACGGTTGTTTTAGCTGTTTTGACCCATTGAGATCCTAGTAATTGATATTGACAAATCTTTCCAGTCCACCGATATACACAACCTTTTTACAAGTTATAATATTAAACCTGTATATTATCCACCCTGAACACCATATTACAATGAGCTCGCAGTGCGTATGGTTCAACAAACGATTTTTTTAAGTAAGAGTTTTACTTTCTGTTGACAAAATTAATCACTACCGAAATTTTGAAATTTGAATAAGGCACTTTTCACTATTCATTCCATACCAAGCACTGCTACCACATTATCTCCTGTGGAGTTGATGTTTAAATATCCAGTGAAGACCAAATTATCTCCTCTCAATCCATGCTTAAATTATAAAATTATTAGGAAAATATAATATTTGCATGTAAATATAGTCTTAGTGTACAATTTTAAATAATGTGATTAATTGGGTCCTAGCTCGAATAGCCTTTAAAATTAAATCCTGCAGTTTATATTGTTAAAATGTTCTATGACACTCTTAAGGAAAATCGGAATAAACCATTTTAGAATCAATAGACTAGATAGCTGGAAACATCCTCCTAGGATAACCAGGGTTTAGGGTGATTACTTAAATAATGGCAGGCTCCAATACTCATGCCAAAGACTCATTTCTTGAAAATGGCAGCTCCAATTGTGCTAAGAAAACCAACCAAATGTATAGCATCCGCTAGAATATACTTTAATTGAAAAGTATATAGCAAATAGTAACTCAATATTGATGATAGTAGATTTTATTACATGCCATAACTTAGAATGTCTTACTGTGTTTTTCATTACTATAAAACTATTTTGTTTCATGTGACAGCAGTATAATAAATTTGTGGGGCTATGATTTAGGTAATTGTTGAAAATTGTATTGTGACCTTTGAGTTGGTCATAACATGCATAACAGAAGAGAAATTAAAATATCTGTTAAAAAATGGACACTAAGCTGACCATTAAAATTTGAAAAGTAAAAATTTGTTGTTATTATTATTATTATTATTAGCACCGCGTCTTACTACCCGTTTGGGTTATACGCACTTACGCTAATGTGTAATGGTAGGGTGATTGTGAGATGAAATGAAGGACCTACAGTTTAACGTGGAATCCGAACCACGGTGGAGGCCTGGCATTCCCCACATTCACAAGATGTATTGTCAGAGGTGAAGGAAGGGTTTGGAAATCAGATAAATCTGTGCCGGGACGGAGGATTGAACCCCGGCCGCCAGCACAGAAGTCTGACACCTTACCCCGAGACCACCAGGTCACCAATTTGTTGTTAAAATATGATCATTGCCTTGCGTTTGTTATTTATTCTTTAAGTGACAAAGTAGGCAAATAATTGGGAAGATTGCAACAACAACAAAGAGGGAGGGGGGATGATTGAACCATAGAGAAATGTATACTATTTCTTTCTCTATGATTGAACCTTTTACTACAATTTTATCGTGGTTAACAACATTGGTTGTAGTGCCTTAGAAATATAAAGTTGTAAGGTCGTGTGTTTAACCCATTAATACATTAAATAAAATGTTAAAAGTAAACCGGTAGCCATGAGCTAAAATTGAGGATATGTTTACCTCATTGTCAGGGAGGAAAGTTTTCCGGGGTCTTGAGGTTGTGGGAAGGGAAATGTATATTTTTCAATGTTTTACTAACTAATCGGATATTAATTGTATGAGGTAAAATAACAATTAAAGCTTATGTTTATTTGACTAAATTTAGTTCCGTAAGGCAAAAATCAATAAAAAATAAGTGCAATCATTCTCAAACCATGATCATTTATATAAACATAACATACATATTGCTATTTTTATACGAAGTCCTAAATTTATATTCAATTAAAATGTGATGATAGTTCTGACTGCTAATCACTAAAATGAAAAGGAAAATTATTTGTTTTTACTAAACGAGGCCCTAGAATAATATTCATAAGTAAAGATAATATGCAACAAAATTAAATTTACTTTAATTATATGAGTAGTTAATTTGTCGGAAGAATGTTTAAGTTTATTAGTGTTGTTTCAATTTTAGATTATTATGTACACAATTTCGGTTATGAGTACTCCAATTTCAATACCTACTTTTATAGTGTGACACTTTTAATACTAGCATACCCCCCAATTATGATAATCGTAAATCTTTGGTTCATCTCACATGTTACCAAAAAACATTTTTAATAAATTTAAAAACACGGAACCCCTGACTATGAATATATGACAATTGCGTACACCCAAGAAATAGCAACTATTGTTTATAGTTGTTTATCTTTCTAACTGAGTTGGTGGTCATTTCTACAGAAAAGGGTAAACCACTGATGTTCCAAACCAGCAATCCATGAAGAGAACCTTAAATAAATTGAAAAGTACAGCTCAAAGAAATCATTAAGAAACAAAACTCAATGAATAAATAATATTAGATGATGAAATGTCACTTAAATGAACCAAACCTAGCCTAACCAAGCCTCAAAAAATGACGAAATTCTGTACTAATCAACGGTAAAAAATTCAAATAACACCCCTCCCTTTTTTCAATCAAGGGTGTAAACAATAGATCTTCTACAACTAATAACTCAGGAAGGTGTTTTATGCATTTGAGCTTTAATAACGTTCATTCGACTATTTAAATTTATTCAGAAAATTAATCAGAATTTTTTTAGGCCCATTCTATACGGACGCTGACGCCTGCCTGTAATTTGATTACGCTACACTAGACGTTAAAAGTGTCGCGTTTTCACAGTACTAACCAATCATCTTTCAACACGACAGTTACCCGCTTCTGTGGCCACGTGGTCTAACGTGCTACTCTTGTAGTAGGCTAGACTGCCAATGACGGGGAGATTGAGGTTCAAATCTCGATCGGGTGGTCTCAGGGTGGTTTATCCAAAATGGTTTTCCACTCTCCCTCCACGCAAATATGGGTATACTTACTTAAATATAAACTTCTTAATCTCAAAAACCATTAGCGTAATTAGTATATAAACATATAACCCAAACGAGTAGTAAGACGCGGTGCTAAAATAAAAAATTTACAGCTCCATGTAATTTTTGAAAATCATAAAATGTATGCAGATACGTTTTTTTCATTATTATGGAATGTCAGTAACGTCATTTGATGAGCTTTTGAGTTTTGTTCGTGAACAAATAAGAAAACAAGATACGGCTATAAAGAAAAAGTACTGACTGTCACTGAACAAGCACAATGCGAGTGAAGTGCCTCATCGTAAAGCCCGTATCACACGACACTAGCTCGTACTTGAATCCAGTGTGCTAGCTACTAGCACTAGCTAGCACGTCATCATCTAGCGTCGTGTGAATCAGAAAAAGTATACTGGTTCTGCCACTTGGTACTGGCTACCATACTAGTTGTGAGGATAGAACACGCGCTATTTTCGTGCTAGTTTCGACACTAGTCTGTGTAATTCAACCAATCAATGTGCGCTGAGACTGTTGTGTAGAAAAATTGTATAAATTACGCCAACATGGTCATCGGATGTGATTTTGTTGTTGGCAGAAAATTATTCTAAACATCCTTGTTTATATAATACCAAATTGCCACAGTATGACAATATATTTAATATATATAAATTTAATTTAAAACATGTCATCTAAAAACGACAAACTGTGTTCCAGACCCAATTTTAATCTAAATACACTTGATAACATGCCAACCTTGGGTGGTTTTTTTTTAAATATAAAGTGTGCGTAGGCCTAAAAAAGAACATTTGTGTATCAAGGATACTGTACTTGAACACCCATGGGCTTAGGGGCCTCTGACCATTTTGTAAATAAATGAATACAAGTTTAGGGAGATAAGTAAACGTTTGTGTCACCCCGAATGTATATTACCTAACCTCCGAATGTATCATATTTAGCATCCTGCGACCATTATTTCGTCTTTCCCAAACCAGTCCTGTGTCCATATTCATTTTCCTACGCTCCCTCTCATAATTTTCAATATCTTTATTAGTAATTGATGCAGCTGCTGCACCCAAAATTAATCTCTGACGTTCGATAAATACTTGCACTAGGACCTAGTACCAAATTAGCAGCTTGTAAATACTCTAGTCCCGTTTCTATTGCACTAGCCAGTATACAGGTATCTAGGCACTAGCTAGCACACTTGATTTCTAGTACAAGCATGTGTCGTGTGATAGTAGCTTAACTGCCATTAAAACACACTATATAGTTTTACCAGCGCTGCCAACGCATCCAGTTGCGTTGAAAGCGCCAGATGTCCGGCTAACGCCGACACACTAGACACTTAAAACGCTCGTAATGTGAGGCACATTAACTTATTCAACTGATGTTAGTGTGGCATCAAAACTGCCGCGCTTTCAACGTCCGTATGGAATGGGTCACTCTTATCTAAAATCGACATATAGAATTTCATGACCTTTTTGAAATATTCAAAATAGATATTCACACAAAATTTAGGTAGAATGTTATATAAACATGAGCCACACTGGCGGACACACTAAAATGTTTCAGGTTTGAGAAATAACTGGATGGCTTGAAATAGAGAAGATGCTGTTTTAATCTTAGCCGGTTGCATTGGAGGTGGTTTTACACATTTGATTTATTAATGAGGTTTTCCCATCCTCTTTTAACGGTAATTTGGGTACATTTTCTATCAACTATCTTCTTCATCACTGCCCCATGAAAATAGTTGGTAAATTACCTCTGTGTTGAATCGTTTTACCCAAATATTTACATTTTAGGCCAAAAGTTTTAACAGCGAGGTTATAAAGATAATTATATGTATGATAAGTAGTTTGAGAGGCTCCTTATTCCACCCCCTCGGGGCTTGTCACGGGTTTTTTAATTATTTTCTAATTTCGTAATACCTCGGACTAGTTACGTAACTTGTTTTTTCTGTTTCAAGGCCTTATGTAATTTCGTAATTTGTTTTTCTGACCCACTTGTTTCAAGGGTGGACATCGCGATGTATGGGATTACTTTAGTTTCTCAATACCTCGTAATAATTTGTTTGGCTACTTCCTGACCTAATACCTCAGGCTATATTTTTTTTTCAAACGTACTTGTCTAGCACTGTTTTTTTTTTTTTTTTTTCTTTANTTTTTACTTTAGGCTCCCAATACCTGGACATCATATGCTATTTCATAACTATGTGATTACTTTAGTCTCCCACTACCCCCAAGCTATATGTTTTCAAAAGTACTCGATAGTTTAATTAATTCGCTATATAAAGTATTTGTGCCCCTTTCAAAGGCTGAACGCATAAACCGGGAGGAAGTGTACCTTCATTTGCATGGCGGGAGAGTATAAAAACATCTCCAATCAAAGTCTGAAAGCAAAAACCAGGAGGAAGTGTACCGGCTTTTTTATGGAAGGAGATAAACCATCTACAATCAAAGCCTGAAAGAACAAACCAGCGTTTGCAAGGAGGGAGAATATAAAAAGCATTTTGTTGAGGAAAATAATAAAATCAGATTGTTGTAACTGAATTTGAAAACTATGTGAACAAATATTCATAGGAAGTGATGTAGACAATAAAACACAACCATAATAATTTTAGAATATTTATTTACAAGTTTCTGGTAAGTTTGTTACAGGTTTCTTCATGTAAATAACATAAAATTTTATAAAGGGGTGTTTCTTGTGTCTCCAGCGGCCACGGTACCAGAAAAAATAAATAACGTTATATTGACTAGACATAATCAGGTAATTGAAGGTTTGTGTTGGCTCATAAAAAATAAAAAAGCTATAGAAAGAGGGTGTGTCTAGAAAAAAAAATTTTTTTTAGATATTTACAATATGACTAGATATAACAATAAATAATCAGGTAACTGAGGGTTTGCGCTGGCTCATAAAACAAAGCTAATCCGGGTGTATAAAATAAATATGTGTATTTATGTGAATATTTGAGGAACGGTACGTTTTTGGAAATGCATTATAGGTAATCTTTCAGCCCATCTAAAGGATCGCCTATTGGTGGAGAGCGCGTTTGCAAGAACTCCGATACCAAAACGGCAAAGTATTATAATCATTTATGATTCGCCGTTTGGTATACACAGGCTGAAAAGCTTTTTTCTGTGAAACGGTGCATACAGTTGCCAGATATTTTCTTATAATTTTGTGCGGTATCTGCATCTACCTAGCGTATAACCCGAACGAGTAGTAAGACGCGGTGCTAAATAATAATAATAATAATGCATCTACCTTTCCTCAGCCTGTTCAGTGATCATCTCCTTTAATACTTCGGTTTAACGTCGTTCCAGTTGCCATAGTTTATAGTGATTCCTCGAACTTTACACGCCGTTTTTGTTTTAGTAGGATCACCACCAATGCAAACTAGGTAAGCGTAGTTTTTTGGACCGAAAGAAAGAAAGGCGCCGATGTAGCTTCCCGGACCGTAATCCTCAAGCTTGTCGGTGAGCTCACCTAAAAAGTCCCCAGTCGGCGGACTCCATTCGCCGGGTCATTCAGTGAACAGAACGCTATCTGAATCGTGGTACAAAACGCGGTCCTGAAATTTTTCAAGGATGCTGTATAGATGCAACCTAGCCATAGAAGTCGTGTAGTACGCCAACGGCACACTCGAGTTAAGGTTAGGGTGCATCGCGCCAAGCACATCCTTGTAATTGAGTAACATGATCTCATCATTAATGTCAATGACACTGTCCACGATAATGTTCGGATCCATCAGGTATTTGTGAACTTCCTTATAGTCGTTGACAACGGTCACGTATGGTAAGTCGGATCTTTGCACAAACTTTCCTCATAACGAATTCAAAATGAGTTTATCCAACGTGGGTAGACCAGGGTTTTTACACATAGAACCAAAATCGAGTTTTACCACTTCCCTTTCCTCATAATTTTGAATGTAAGCCAACTTATCCTCTTGTGAGGCTCACCATTCTGGCCGTTCGCTGGCTTCTTGTTTAATTTTTATAAAAATATCGATGTAACCGTGAAACAAGCCGCCAGAACGGGTCTGATGATCGTAGGTGGATACATCGTACTCCCACACACCGTGTACGGCTTCAACGATGTAGCCTTTCTCAACGGATTTACAAATATCATTACCCGGACTCCTGTCAGCCAACGATCCTTCTTGTCGTCGTGCTGACACTAGCCTTGGTTTTTCTCCTCCCCGCATTTCCGGCACAGGATAAACATGAATTTGTTGTGCATCAATGAAGGCAATACGGGCATGAATAAATCTCGTGGAGGCGTCACGGTAACTTTGGCTAAGCCTTCTACTTGATCTACGGGTGGACAATTTAGGTGGCCAACGGGGTATTTCTTGTATTTGCAAACGTACGGATACAACGAACACACGTCCAAGTACTTGATTTTCTCTCCAAGAGGACGGTCTGCTTCGTGGTAGAGCGTAATACAATTTGTGCCTCCGCCAAAGAATACGACCCTGGGTCTTAAGGACTCCTTACTGTAAACGTCGTGCCGAAGCACAAATTGCCTCAAGTCCTTGTCGGTGCGTTTCATCGCGTTGAACAAGCACTCCCACATTTCTACGACCATGTAGCGGGAATGCTTAAATTTTTCCAAGCAAGCCATGGTCGCTTCATAACGTGTCTCCATGGTCTCGTGTTGGCTGTTTTTGATAGGGGTGATCCTGTCAGGAAAACACAAAGGGCACCCGTGCCAATAACAGCCCCAAAACTGGTAGATGGTGGAGGTATCCCCAGCTTTAGCAATGCCATATACACGTCACCCTAATACAAACGCCTCACAGCTGTTTCTCGCGGGAAGTATAGAGACATTACGTTGGTGGGCCTCCCAGCAAAGCCATTGTATGGTGGTGACGTGCGACTGTTGGTCCACGCACCTGTAGCCGCCGTTAGGAACGATACCTACCTATTTTCCCTGAGGTGACTACGTTGATAAACCAACATGGCCACTCCTGCGATCGTACACGACTCTCTGAAAGGATCCACCTCTGTGGTAGCCACGAGCATGTATCTAAACTTGAGGCAGGCCTTCCGCAGGATCTCTACATCTTTTATACAGTACATTTATAACTCTGTGTTGAAATAAAAAACGTGATTGTTTTTGACCAATTTGACATAACATTCCTTAAATTTCTTCATTCCATCAACCATCATTTCACCGATGCCCTAGTCCTACTTTAGCGGCACGGGACCTTTGTGAACCACGTTTTCATTCTTATTGAAAAAATGGGGGAAATATCCCTTGGCCAAGGACTCTTCCAGACCAAATGTCTTGGGTATTTTAGACAGTGCCATCGTTAGAAAGTTTAACGCGTCGACAAAGTGAAGCGGACCGTAACGGATGGACATAATTTTCCCACCGTTCATAATGAATTATGGAGTCCATTTTATCACTTCCAGCATATGCTTTAGAATGAAATTGCCATCTTAGGCTTATTAATTATGTGAAATGAGGATGACTTCCTTGAACGATTTAATTTGCTCTAAAGACAGACAAATTGGGCCATTGTCACGTCACCTTTGAATATGCGTGTACTAGCGTCCCCACAATCGGGGCAGTGATGGTCAGTTCCGTTTATATGAGGACAGGTATTGCAACATGTCTGTACAACACAAAGACTGAGTTCGTGCAAGTACGTTTTGTCTGCACCCTGAAGTGGCGTTTCTTGCCTGAATTTGAGGTCGTAGAATACAAACATGAACTCGCTCTTCCTCAAAGAAGTCTTTGACGGAGCCTGCGTCGTATAGCAGAAATGACCATAGGGACGAAATTTATCGCATACTATACAAAGTCTCGTAACAACTATGTGAATAATTTGCCCTTTCCAAACTGAAAAATTGTCTGCAAACCTCACAGACCTTTTTGACGTCGCAGATCGATTTGTTACCACGGCATAAACCTAGACGTTTGTGGTTATCGTAACAAGTCTGGTTAACGAACCACCACCCACTATATATACAGGCCACAGATCGATCACCGCTGCAGATCACTTTATCGTAACACTTTTTGCACGCAGACTCGCATTTGTGCGCTTTCTTTGTGTCAAACGGCATGCGAAACTCGCGGAAATGTACTAGCTTTAAAAAAGCTGCTGTCAGGGATGTGACGACGTTAAAATTGTTTTTATTATAGTTGGGAAAGTATAAATCAATGTAACCCTTAAAATAATGTTTGGGGGGGCTAGACCCCTCGTATAGGACCTGTCTTCCCTGACGTTACCGAAACACGGTGATTTTGTACTCTGAGAGGTATGTTTGAAATTGTTTCAGCTCAGTGAGTCTACCACCTTGCAAAAGACATACATAGACATCACGGTATAACTACTCTGCTTTGTATTTTTGAATATGATGAGCCTTTTTTATTTGTCTATTAGGTGTTTATATCCATACATCCAGGTTCTCTTTCAAAACCACAAACAACTTTGGCGACAACCAATGTACGGGCAAGACATAGTGTGTCATTTTGAATAGTAATGATTCCTTTGTTCTGTTGGCTGTATGTGGTGGCGGGAGAGAGTTTGTCACAATAACGTGCACTCCCCCGAGGTTCTTTAAAGTGGTGTAGTTTGGCATACAACGGGGAGGAGGTGAGGAACGTAGCATTGCTTTTGAGTACCTTTTCTAGACTATCCAGTAGGGCTCTGGCGTCAAGTTGGTCCGCACGTCTGAATGAGACGTACAAGGGTCTTGCCGTAGAGTTCACACTGTCTAATAATAGGTCTACTTGATCCTCGGCGCTGACTCCGTGAACCTGGAGACGCCTGAATAGAGCATTGATCTGCTTCTCCAGCCAGCCTTCAGCGTCACAATCGCTCTCCGACTCTCCTATTTGAATGACTAATTCACGGCCCACGTAAAAGAAACGCTTCAATTGTTGGATTCTCTCCTTGACGATACGAAGGGAGACGCCTCTTGGCAACCCTTCATCTACCTGATTTACTGGGCCACTGGGGGGTTTGAGTAACAACGACGGTCCAGCCACCTGGAAGGCAGGCACATTGTACCCTCGACCCCCAACCGGTGTCGAAGAAACCCGGTCTCTAGGGGCGATGTAATATTCACGGTCCACTGAAGACTTGCCGGTGTTGAAGGCAGCCTCCGGCTAAGCTGTAAATACAAAGGTCATGTGAGTATACTTACTACATTAGGAACTATCCAGCTCAAGCATCGCAACTGACTGCTTGTTCAGGCTATACGCTAACGAGTTAGAAGAAGAGTTGAAAACCATATTTAGTACACCCCATCATCGGGATCCCAGTCTATTGCGAGAGTGACGCCTTAGACCCTGCGGCCGCCGAAGCAGGTTAAAATACTAGTTATTTCAATCAAATATGCTATTGGTCTGACAATGAAAAATAACATTTAATTGTATAGTATTAAAATATCACTCGTGATCCTCACTGTTTTAGTTCGTTTTATTAGTAAACTTAAAACATTGCCATAAGGTTTATTTATGGACATCGTTACTTTCAGTAAATTAGTATTTAGATAATATTTATAGTAATTGGTAAAGAATATTCCTATTTGTTACAAAGCAAAAATACACAGGTAAGCCGTTTCTCATTTAGGAGTTTATACTATAGGCCACCATACTTCATAAAAATCTGTCAAATCTTACTTTTTTGGAAAGATTTAAATATAACATGTGCTCCCCACTGTCTTAAGTTCTTTTAGTTAGTAAATTTAAAACATTGTAATAAGGTGTTTTTTTGGTCATTGCTACTTTCAGTAAGCTAGTATTTAGCTAATATTTATAGTACTTTGTATATAATATTCTTATTTGTTACAAAGCAAAAAAGTTTGTTGAAATAAAATAAAATATACCGGTAAGCCATTTCCCATCCAAGAGTTTATACTATAGGGCCAACATACTTCATAAAAATTTGACAAATTGTACTTTTTTTGCTTGAGATCATAAGCACTTGTAAGCCATACACAAGTTGATGTGACTCTCAAACCTTGTTTTCTTAAGGTGTCACAATAAATACTATATAGTACAAAGAACTTTTAGAGTGAAAATGTTATATTTGGCGTGCATTTCTTAGCAGGAAAATAATGAGTCGGGGTTCTGATTTTCTATACACGTGCAAAAAAAAAAAGTTGGTCTCTTAAAGTCCCAAGGTTAAAAGGGCTAGAGGTTCAGTCCTTGACTTGTGGTGTAGGGTAGTACTTACCTATAGCTTTGTCAATCCTATCGAGGTCATCATATACAGACACGTGCTCTATAGCTGGCTGGTCAGGTCTTGGTGGAAGCGGGGG
>CABFVZ010003009.1:60743-91327 GCA_902151445.1 Timema monikensis
TTTCCACGTAGTCTCCTAAATATATATACAATTGTATGTTGAATGACACGCGTCTTACTAACCGTTCGGGCTATACTCTAATAGGAAGATTGAATTTATAGAAAGTGAAGCAGCATTTGCGTGGAGGAAAAGTGGAAAACCCCTCCAGTTCACCCGACCATGATTCGAACCTTGATCTCTCCATCATCGGCTCAACGCGTTACTTAACTACACCACCGAGACGGGTACCTATAATTTGAGTATTTGTTATTTACATGCCTTGCCAAGTTTGAATTTCTCCCGAAGGTAGCGCCTTGTAGGTAATTTTTTAAGCAATGATCGTATTACCGAAATATCGGTCCTCTATACAAATACTGCTGGTTTTCCATGTAACGAAACACTTGTTTGTTCAAATGCCTTGTAACCTTGTTACAACATGGTCAAGAAGAAGTCGTAACACTCACCAAGCCAGCCCCAGTTAACTCGTTCCGACTCGTCCACAATAAACCGAGATGCACTTTACCACAAAATCCGCGTTCAACTGAAACGAAGTTCGAGGCCCGCCGCTGGCTGTGTCGAGAGCTCTCCCCTCCTCTTCGCCCGAGACAACAAGAGAAGAGCGAGCGGTAAGCGCATTCAGAGAAACTTCCATGGACTATGTTTTTGCGATAAACCAATGGCCACGGGCTTCGAGATCCTTCTCGAACCTCCCTTCTCCTTTACTCCACGCACTGAGAACACATTATTTTCACTGTGTATATAATGGTTGGAACCCAGCATATGGACACACATTTAACTCTGGGCTTTCAAGGTAAATAGCCTAATTTATACAGGCTGGACGCTATTCTCTAAATTCAATTTGGCTCTAAATTTTAATCTTTCAAAATTACATTTATATTTCTATGAATAATGTTTTATTGCAACAATCTGTTACGTCAGCCCCTAAGGCGATCTTATACTAAAAGAATCGTTGGTCTCCATTAATATTTTGGTATCTTTAATGTTTGCAATCAGTTTATATTTACCGCCTTGCTTTCTACCAAGGTTGGGTAAATGTGGGGCCGCAAGCTGGCTAGTGCTTATATCTACTGTAGGCATCCTGATTGTTATTGAATGGATTAGGTTTTCTTACTAATGTTGGACTTTATATTATGTAAAATATTAGATTAATGTCGGTGCCTTCATTTAGGTTAGGGACTTGAGCCCTTGACTCACTAAAAGTTTCGCACCTTGAACAGGTGTTGGCTCTTTGCCCGTGCTGTTGGTAGACAGTTTATATTATTTGTTTTGTGTATCAGGAGACCAATTTATTAGATATCTATGCTATACTCTGATGAGGCCATTTTGGGGCCATCGAAAGTACATGGAGCCACCTGACGTTGTTATTGTTGTAATGCCCTACAGGCCCTGGCGGTGTCCATTGTGCCTTATAGCCCTTCAGGCTTACCTTTATTGCTATTACTCTTAAACGCCGCTCCCTCATTGAGTTGTACCATGTTTTTATCAATAAATTTATAACTCTCTTGTGCTTACCTCTGTCTGTTATTTATGTGGGGATAATATAGGGGGTAGGTCACAGCCTGAACTAGGAATGTCGATAAATAGGTTTGCTCCTTAAGGTGAGCACTTCCACTGATCTGCTTTAGGTTGAGAGCCAATTCTTAACTCTTTATGCAAATGCAGGTATATAAATCTCTCTATTCCTCCCAATACTGATCGGTTTATCGAAGCCATATAAACTAGGTTGAGGGCCAATTATTAGCGCTTTCTATGCAAATGCGGGTACATAAATTCTTTATTAATCCCAATACTGAACGGTTTATCTAAACCATATAAACTAGGTTGAGGGCCAGTTTTTAGCACTCTCTATGCAAATGCGGGCACATAAATCTATTTATTCCTCCAAATACTGAACAGTTGATCGAAGCCGTACAAACTAGTTTAATGGCCAGTTCTTAGCGCTCTATATGCAAATGAGGGTACATAATTCCCTCTCCTCCTTCCAATACTGTTCGGTTTATCGGAGCCGTATAAAATAGGTCAAGGGTACATAAATCCATCTATTCCTCCTTCACATGCCCTTTACAAATGCTCGTTCTCCTGACGAAAAAAGTCCTCCCCTCCGCGAAGAAAGGCCGGAAAGTTGTAATAAAACATTCGTGACCAATTGGTTACCACGCTATAACAGCTATGGTAACATTCTTAGCTCTCGCCCTCCGTGCAAATGCGATTACCCAAATCCCGAAGAAGGCCAATCTAACAAGTGAGTAGCACCCTAGACCGTACGACCACTGAAGGGGTGAAGGGTAGTATTCCCCCGTTTTGACAGGTTATTGCTTTTAACATAGAGTGTTCGCGATAAGACCCTTTCTCTGCGTCTTGCCTGTTATTATTATTAGCACCGCGTCTTACTACCCGTTCGGGTTATACGCAATTATGCTAATGTGTAATGGTAGGGTGATTGTGAGATGAAATGAAGGACCTACAGCTTAACGTGGAATCCGAACCACGGTGGTGGCCTGGCATTCCCCACATTCACAAGATGTCTTGTCATAGATGAAGGAAGGGTTTGGAAATCAGATAAATCTGTGCCGGGACCGAGAATTGAACCCCGGCCGCCCGCACAGAAGTCTGACATCTTATCCCTAGACCACCAGGTCACCTATCTTGCCTGTTGAAATGGGGAAAATTTAGGAGAGAGACAGTCTTCAACGTGAGTCGTGTCTGGAAAATAGAGCTTCAAATCTCAATCTTTATACCGGCCACTTCTTCTTATAGCTACGGCCACAATAGACTAAAAGAGGGTGGACGGAATCTAAGGAAATGATCACAACAAAAAGTAAAACATTTGCAAGTCAAAGAAATATATTAATATTTATTCAATGTAATAAACAGAAGTAAAAAAATAAATTACATGGCCTTACAAGTCAAATTAAAGTGTGTTGGAAAACAAATAAATCATGGCTGAGTCTGCACTTGCGCAGTACGTTTGAGAGTATATTTCACTCTCTCAAGGTATATTATTATTTTATTTGAACTAGTTTGGATGAGACGCAAAAACATTTAAAAAATAGTTAATATTATAAAAAATACTAATAAAGAACCTTTCTTAAATGATTTACAAAGAATCTGATTTACCACAGTGAATTTAGACAAACAAATTTAGGATCTAAATTTAAATTTAAATATTGAATCAGATATTTATTAAAAATTTAAATTACCACCTAACGATGATTAATACAAAGCGCTTAAAGTGCCTCTTTTAAATGGTTTACGACGCGTCTAATTCGCTACTCTGAGTACAGACAAAACAAATTTAAATATCTAATCATATACTTATTATTAGCACAAAGGTTTTACTTCCAAACTAAACTATTACCCTCGTCACATTTAAAGAATTCAACAAAATTCCTACATTTTAATATTTAATATTAAAATAAAAAAATAAAAAAATGTTACATTAGAATACTTGTAATTTCTCACTAAATGAATCGGCGAATTTTAAAGTAAAAACCTTATTAACCAACAAAATAAGTTACTTTAATATTTACTCTGAAGAAGATACGTCTACAAAGATAACCTATAAAAGAAACATTATCAAATTTAAAGAATATAAATTATTACTTGTACCACACGAGCGATAAAAATTAATATTTGAACAAAAATGTCAAGCCAGAAAAGGAATAAAAAATGTGGCTACCCGAATATTTCAAGAAATTACAAAGATACTAGCGCCCAGGTGGCAATAGGAAACAATAAATGTTCCATAAGAGAATTTACTTTCAAAAATAAAACCTTTACCGAAAGATTACAGATGCCTACACTGACTGATTTCAACTACATAATAAACCTAAGTGTTCAAGATAATCAAGCCCATAATTGTAATATAAAGTTTATATAATCAAGAAAAAATATATATATATATATATATTTATATCCATCCTGGCTAGATAATGTTCTAGTCCTAAATAGGACTTCTCGTGGAGGTCTCGGATGTAATAGTTAACCATATTTTCTGAATTCCCTCGTTATATAGGTCTAGTTGATGGGTAATGTAGTGGGAGTTCCTTATTATTATTATTATTATTATTATTAGTAGTAGTAGTAGTAGTAGTAGTAGTAGTAGTAGTAGTATAACGTCACACGCCAAGCAGCTGGTGGATAGGCTACGTCTCATTAGTCACGTCCGCCAATCTCTTGGTTTCTTGTAGTTCCACTTGACTTGTTCCCAAGACACGTACAGACCCATGTTAAGCGGCTGCAGACTCTAGCTACGTAGATTCGGTCCCGTACACCAGACAGGTGGTTAGTTTCAGTTCAAGAATATGAGTGGTGCTCCTGTAGCTCAACTGGGCCAATCAGAGCATTTCTGGACTACTCTATTGGAAAATGTTGTTGCTGCATCATTCAAGCTTGTTAGGATTTCTCTTATTTTTAGGATTTGGTGCGAACAGGTTGTGCTAGGCCAGAGGATACAATGTGTGAGTACAGCACATATATTAGCTATAGTAATATTGTGATATTTAATAATTCTGTATGTCTATGAGTATAAGTTTATTTGGAGTTGTATTTCATTATACTAGCTAGTCTTGCTTGTATTTATATTGCAGGATGTCTATGTTTATAGGATTAATTGGGGCGGGTAGTAGCATTGTGATATTAGCAGTACAAGCTAATGTTACATCCTGTGAGTACTCTGACAAAACATGCAGTGGTGGGCCAACTGGTTTAACTCTAAACCACGTCTTATAGCACCGGTAATTTAGTTTTGTTTATAATATCTCATCGTTCAAAGTATGTGTGTAAGTTTGTAGTTATTATTATATTTGTGTATTAGGTCCTGTAAATCTATGGTTTTATACGTTGGCGCGTCCCCGATTATATCTATTTCTGGTATGTATATATATATATACAAATAACTCTTCTTATGAAAATTGGAGTATATACATTATACTCCAATTTTCATAAGAAGAGTTATTTGTGGTTAACAGTGGTAGCTTTATTTGACGTATGAATACGTGGTTGTTAGTAAAATGTTATCAGTGTTGGAAGCAAAAAAAGGTAATTTCTATGACAATTGGCGTGTTGTACCCCTTGTGTTAAACGTAATACAAATAGACTAGTTCTCTTTAGTAGTACACGCAGATTTAAAGTTACTGAAAATACTAACATTATTTTAATGGTCAACATTAATAACATGATAGCTGCAGATCCCATGAGTTGACCTATGAATACGTGAGAATAAATTATTAACTAATTTAACGCAGCCTCTTACTATCCGTTCGGGCTGTACGCTTAGGTACAGCTAAATACACCATAACAGTTAAATAAATTTCATACTTAGAAATAAGGAATCGTGTTAATAACAATTCAATTAATAAACTATACAAAAACAATTCTATCTAATGCAAGGCCTCCACCATGATTCGGATCCCACATTAAACTCTAGGTCCTCCATTTTATCACACATTATCGTAAGTACGTATAACCCAAACGGGTAGTAAGACGCGGTGTTAATTACTCTCAATAAGTTCAAACCCGAGGCCTTGCCTGAAATCGAACCTGGGACTCTAAACACTATGCTGAACGTGGAAATCACTTATTTTGTCTTTTGTGGAATTCAACACGAGGAAATCACTTATTTTTTTTCTTTGTTTATTGGTAAGTTGTGTAAACATAACTTTGTGAAAGTCTACATCGGGTGGCGGTAGGAAAACAGCATGGTTTACATTATATTACAGGAGCTATGTACAATTCACTTCTTAAGAATCTATTTCTAATTTCAAATGCTTTGTGGTAAAATAGGCAGAGTGTCTTGTTTTATAATGTTAATATGAATAATAATGTAGCTTGTTTATTTGTGTTAGCTCGAGTTATTAATTAGCATTAGCACGCTAGGCCAAAGGTCACGGGTTAAATTTCAATTTACGAATACAGTTATACCCGTAATTTAGAGGTATTTTCCATATCCTAAGCTTGTTTATTAATTTTCATTAAATTGCACAAGCATTTGATTATCCTTCAATGTCAGACGACAGCGACAATCTTCAACGTAAGCCGTGGTACTTAAGAAAGTGTATGTGTAAAAATAATATCTCATCGTTCAATAGTATATATATATATATATATGTGTGTGTGTGTGTATGTATGTATGTATTGTATGTATTTATGTATTGTATGTATGTATTGTATGTATGTATTGTATGTATTGTATGTATTGTATGTATGTATGTATTATATGTATTGTATGTATGTATTGTATGTATTGTATGTATGTATGTATTGTATGTATTGTATGTTATGTATGTTATGTATGTATGTATGTATGTATGTATGTATGTATGTGTGTTTATTTTCATCGTCAAAGACATACCATGTTAGTAACGATTATTTTAAAACCTTTACAACTAATATGAGTCAAATCATGTTAATTAATTACCGCTGGTCACCGTACTTTGTGGGCGTCTAACTCGCGTAACGTATAATTTTGGTTTCAAATCCCGGTAAAGGTAATATTATAACCTGTATAAAGGTCTGTCCCCAATAACAAACAGACTAAGACATGTACAGCATCCAGTCTTCCACCCGCCGTGCCTGGAGTCAAAACCGGGACTCTCTGTTTGGGAAAATCCTCTGCCTTGCCTGGAATCGAACCAGGGACCTTATGATGAACGTGGAAGTTGGAATTACCGAACGAGGATAGATGATTGTGAAGTATTTGTGGCGTACACAGAAGGAAATTGACGTACAAGGACGTCATCAAGATGTAGAATAAACAACGGTTTACACTATGATAAGCGCACAGGTGTGATTTATATTTTGTCCTCGATCTAGTCCAGTTCAACCATGGATGTTAAACACGTGGTATATGATTCGTTTAGCAACTAATCAATTGTTTATATTTATATATTAGTTATCTTATAAAACAGAATAGTGTTTTTATTTAAGCCAATTGTTGGCACCACTTGGTCTGGATATAGCTGCAGACCTTAACTCTCAATACAATGTAGTGGGTGAAATTGTGTTCATAAGCTCTGGTTTGATAACAAGGATATGGGAACAATTTACTTAGCTATAGCAACCCATATTCCACTCTTGTTAGTTAAAATATGATGTAAGCCTACATAAACTTGTAGTTAGGTCTTTATTATTTTAAAACCATCTAAACACGTTAAAAGAGTTATTGGTGGTACAGAACACTTTAAATGTGTGAAATTTAGCAATACGTAACCTTAGATAATTCCGATACAAACAAAAGGATTTTTCATTTGGTTTTTAGCACCGCATTTTACTACCCATTTAGGTTTATACTATTTATTATAATGTGTAAGGGGAAGTGCATTCACATTTGCGTGGAGGAACAGTTGAAAACCGCTCTAAGTAAACCTGACAGGGATCGAACCCGCCATTGAAATTGTGAGACTAGAAAATTTTGCAACCAAAGTGGATAGATAGACTTGATATAGATTGCTTTGTTTGGTCTTTGATTTATTGCTTGGGATTTCCCCCTCCACGCTAAGGACCACTCAAGTATTAACATATCAAGTCCACACTGTTCAAAATTAGGCAAGTGTACTAAACCTATAGAAGTTTTTCCTAGCAACATCAATAATATTTCCCAGCGCCTGTAAACTAAACTGTTCCGGCTCAAAAGTGTCGCTCTCTCGCATCACCCAGGAAATGTTTTTAGTTTTCGGACAGCACGTGATGCTTTAATTTACCACCCTGTAAACTCTCGTACGAGGGGTTCGAATCCACACGAAGATTGCGGACAACTGCAGATCATGTGACTTGACGTATGAATACGTGAAAGTAAATCTAGTAGCTTTTTGTTTTATAGCTGTCATCACTGTTGTTTCCAAAACTGTCGTTTCCGTACCTCCAGGGGAACGATCTAATTAACTTATTTTTAATAAACTATACATAAAACCATTCCATCTAATATGCATCTAATTGTGTTAATTAATTTGTTAAAACTTAATTACAGCTGGTCTCTTAGAATACCGTAATTTGTGGGAGTCGAACTCACGTACTGTAAGAGTCGGAAAATAATTAAAGCAGCGATTGAGGGGCGGAGTATATACGTCTTAAATTAACCAAATATTGTTTTTAAATTATAAATTTATTTAAAATTATGAAAAGATTAATTTAATTAAAAACCCATCAGCCCTTGGAACAAGCTGGTCTGAAAAACAAATTATTACAAGGTATTGAGAAATTCCACGAGATTTCCCTCCTTGGAATAATTGGGGCAGAAAACAAATTACGAAATTAGGAAATAATTTTAAAAAACACCTTCGGCAGGACCCGGGGGCTGGAACCGACGAGCACAAGCTACGAACATATGAGTCAGGAAAACAAATTATGAAATTACATACGGCCTTGGAACAGAAAAACAAGTTACGTAACTAGTCCAAGGTATTACGAAATTAGGAAATAATTTTTAAGAAAACCCCGCGGCAAGCTCCAAGGGGGTGGAATAAGGAGCCCCGCACACTACTATGGTAATTTAAGACTGTTGGCTCATGCGGGAGCTCTTAGCTACCACGGCTAACGAGGACTTTGAGACGACTGAATTGTATCCATTCTGAATGGTAGCCATTCAGACATTTCTTAAACAAGCACCACAAATAAAAAGTATGATTTCTATCCATTATCATAATACCCACAACATCCTGAATTGTAGCCATTCAGACAGTTTTCAAATAAACGTCTTTAACCAGAATCCTGATTTGTATCCACTGTAATTATTTGCATTATATCCACAAAATCCAGAATTGTATCCATTCTGAATGGTAGCCATTCAGACATTTTCTTAGACACGCATTACAAATAAAAAGTCTGATTTGTATTAATTTTCATAATGTCCACAAAATCCTGAATTGTATCCATTCTGAATGGTAGCCATTCAGACATTTTTTTTAAACGAGCACCACAAATAAAAAGTCTGAATTGTATCCACTAGAAATATTTGCATTATAGCCACAGAATCCTGAATTGTATCCATTTAATTGCGGTACCACTTGTCTGATAGATGGCAGCAGAAGAAACTCGCCTTAACTCATTCCATGTTTACTAGAGAGCAGCACTTATCCTTAACTCATTCCGAGGTAACTAGAGAGCAGCACTATCTCTATATTAATATAAAAAATATAATATTTTTAATTATTATTGTCTTATTGCTTTAAAATCTAAACACGGATTTTCCGACTTATTTTTTAAAACATTACAGAATATATCTGTGATTAAGGTGCTTGTTCTATATATATATATATATATAAACCCTACTATCATCTTGTTGGCAATCCTGTATTTAAATACTATTATTATGACAATTGACAGCAGTAGATACTTTAACGACGCCATATTATTTGCTCACAGAAAACTATCACTTACTCTAAGCAAAGGTTAAAGTAACTTAAATCTAAGATAGGGCATGGCAATAAAGAAACAATATTTTTGTAATTAGGAGGCCTATATGCTTTTAATCATTATAGATTTGTTTTAAAGTGTCATATCCTATTATCTACAGATAATTTCATCAGTTTATAATGTAGGTCTATCTGGTTTGGTGTTGAAGTTGAAGTTATAGATTATCATACTCAACTTGAACACAGGCCTACATTTCATGTACTAGTTTTGTTAAGTTTGATTGAAAAACCCCGTAAGTGTTTATATTTACCACTCCTCAACAGCTACATCTCCAGACAACATGATTTTATCTATAGCCCTTTATCATTATGCGACTATAAGTAGAAATGCCTAACCATTTATCCAGCTAAATTCAAACGAGAGGGAGGGGAGTGTAAAAAAATAAAAATCTTTTCTTCTAACTGTTAAATAGTAAAATTTATCTTGTGATTTGAAGGGAATTCTTGAGACTATGGTTAAAAGTGATAATGTACCAGTAAAATGAGAGCGGGATTCCTTGTTTTTCTTTGTCACCGTATAAACTTGTCTTATATTTTTTGCCTTCTCTACATACATAAAAAAAACAAATATCCATTGATAACAAAATGAATATTGTAAATTAGGGAGGCCTATATAATTTTTTAAAAAAATCAACAAATAACTCATCAATCACAGATGAACATTATTTATAAAATGAGTATTCAAAGAATGTCACAACATGGCACCAAAGTATTCAAAGTATTTAATAAGCAATAGTTATAATTTTTAATATTATAAACGAACCCACCTGAACAAAACTTAACCTTTCAGGCGTCAACACATTTTTCATGAAATTTCGGGATCCTGAAATATTATTTTTCAAACTATCGGTACTATTTAAAATATTAATTTTGCCATCATTGGAAATTTGCCTACTTTTTGTCTATAAATGGTAAAAAATATTAAATTTCTCATAATAGTATAAAAATGTCACTGTGTTTAAGCCCAAGAAAAGAATTCTCCTCTGAAGGTTATTCAGAAAATCCTAGAAAAAAACCAAACTATATAAGGCCTAGGCCCTACTAATGTGTGTGGTACAATGTAATGTAAGTTAGGTATCAGAATATACATAGGCTCAATAACGCTTATACGATTATTTTTTTAAAATGATTTTTTTTCTTTAACAAAGACTTTTATAGTTAATGTACTGTACGACATAAACAATGTAGGCCATCCATATTCTTAGACTATTTAATTAATTAATCAGATTTTATCGGCTTATTTATTAAACACACAAACATTTATTATGCCTCTAATTAAACATAATAATATAAAAATAATATCTTTAAATGTTTGCAGTAAAAAAAAAGTAAGCCAAGTAACCTTCAAGTCTATTAAAATTCAGTTCAAATAAATGTTTTGGTGGATTTTAACATTTAAAACGTTATTTCTATATGCAAGGTTGTCATGTGTATATATAACTTATCTGTATATTTTGACAAAAAGTAGTATCAATAACAAAGAGGCCCAGTGAAGTGAATCTGATAAAGTTATTTGATAAATATAACCTTTTTAATTGTTTATAAATAAACTAATCAACCAACTAACAAGTCTATGAAAATTAAATTACAATACAATTTTAGATAGATTAATACATTTAGAGAAAAATTATCAATTGAAATATAAACATTTTGATTAATTGTTCATAAACTTAACCAAAAATAGTATGTTAATGGCTAACATATTTTTCTTATAGGATTAATGTGTATAGCCCCACTCCCCCGAGTTAATGTCGGTACCGGTAATGTAAATCTTAAAACTTAGAAATTTACTAAGAATTCTTACCTGATATGTAAACGTAAAGTAGCCAAAGAATCTTCAGCCTCTTGTACTCATCCATTTGACAAGAAACAATAAAATTACTTTCAGTGCATATACGAGAAACCGTTAACGAGATGTATTATCTTCACAGCCAGGAACATAATATTTGTTGGCACCCAACATTAAATTAAATGTTCAATTTCCCACCTTTAAACACAGATTGTTAAAATAATATAGCCCTACGTATTAATTTCTTATAGCATAGATTAGCAGTTTGAAATGTTGTTGTTTAAGGAAGCCAGTCAATTTTAATAAAGACACTTCAATGATTTGTAAAGTACCCTTTTATTATTCTTTTAAAAGAAACACCAATAAGTATTTCTCTTTTTTTATATATATTAAAATAGTGATATTGCTGCTCTCTATCTCTAGTAAACACAAAATGAGTTAATAAGTGCTGCTCTCTAGTAAACATGGAATGAGTTAAGGCGAGTTTCTTCTGCTGCCATCTATCAGACAAGTGGTACCGCAATTAAATGGATACAATTCAGGATTCTGTGGCTATAATGCAAATATTTCTAGTGGATACAATTCAGACTTTTTATTTGTGGTGCTCGTTTAAAAAAAATGTCTGAATGGCTACCATTCAGAATGGATACAATTCAGGATTTTGTGGACATTATGAAAATTAATACAAATCAGACTTTTTATTTGTAATGCGTGTCTAAGAAAATGTCTGAATGGCTACCATTCAGAATGGATACAATTCTGGATTTTGTGGATATAATGCAAATAATTACAGTGGATACAAATCAGGATTCTGGTTAAAGACGTTTATTTGAAAACTGTCTGAATGGCTACAATTCAGGATGTTGTGGGTATTATGATAATGGATAGAAATCATACTTTTTATTTGTGGTGCTTGTTTAAGAAATGTCTGAATGGCTACCATTCAGAATGGATACAATTCATCTCCCCCAAGACTTTACTTGATCATGGGATGTGCCTGGAAAGGTTAGTGATAGGCTCTACTCATTAGACACTGAATAACAATTTACTTATTCTCCTGTGTCACTAAAACGTTGGTTTGGAAATGAAAGTGTAGACATATTCAACTATTTTTAAAATAACCTGTATGAAAAATATTGGGGGAAAAGTTGTAGTGATTGTAAAATAATTCCTTCCTTTTATTATATTTAGAGTCTATTCCCATGTTCAGATACAAATGTTTAATTTATTCTTATTTGAAATTCTATTGAATACTATATTGAATGTTGGATAAATTTAAGGAGTAGTCTAAAATATTTTATATACATTTCTTTAGAATCACATGAATAAATAAAACATATTTGTAATTTAAGACACTTTTTATTATTTCAATACCATTGTTCACAATAAAATATAATCTAGATTTTGCATTCTGTTGTATTACATAGAAAGCACATTCTGTTTATTTAAATGGTTTACGTTTTCCCAAAAACTCTAATCCCAAAGATCGTTTTTCTGTGACTTCTAGAGTTTTAAATATATTTTTAAGCTTATTGTCACTCTTTGAGAAATTATTCAAGCCACATAGGTCATAGAGAATTTTAGAGAACATAATGTTTGATTTTGAAATATTCCTATACAGACTTAAAGCTTTTGCAAAATGTTTTTTTCCAAATACATTTGATGGTTTTAAAGTTCTAGTAAAGTCTTTTGATCTTTTCCCAAGAAATTCGGAACCCAGGTCTCTCGTTGATCGTAGTTGGATCCATTTGAATCTCAAGCCAGTAGATCCTGTTTGTTTATCATTGGATGCATAAATCAAATGACTAAATTCATCTTGAAGTTGTTCACCCTCCTTTTGAAGAAATCGTTTTTGTTCTTCCTTATCTTAAATAAAGAAACAATAAATAAATATGTATTATATATTAAATCTTAAAAGATATATTTTTTACGTTAAACAAGATGCCTACATATTCTTCATAATAAACTTAGAGAAAATAAGTATTCGCCACATCCCTTATGTTTAGAATTGAAACAAAATTATAGAAACTGTAGATTCAATACAGCATAAATTGATTATTATCATAATACAGTTTGCATTGATCATATCAAGTTTATTGAAAAATTGTAACTTGAAAAAGGGATAGAGCCATTAAATTTATCAGTAAAGAAGTACTTCATAAACAAAGGAACATTTACCGCAGTTGTAAGTGACACTTAAAATTAAAGGTTACTGTTTCTATACTAGTCTTCAAATCATCATTTTTCAATAACTAGCCTATACAATCATCGTATTCTATCATTTATATGCATGCTCTGCTTTGATACAAAAAATGGCCATACTTAGTTCATAATCTCAAAGAAAACTTAGTATATCATTCATACCATGTATACACTCAATCGACGTGTCGCATACACCAGCACAATAGTGAATCCAGTTTTCTCATAATAAATTAAAGAGTTAGACAAACTTTTGGGTTATACCCTATGTTTACACTGAAAGGTAGAAAGCCTACCTTTCCAGGTCCCATTAAGTTGTAGCCTGTAAAAATAAGTTACATATTTACACATTCCATTGAAAATATGGCTTACCGCCTTAGCCCAGTCCGGAGTGTTTCTTTTTTTTCTGATGAATTAGTACTGATCATCGCTTTCCAGCAGGGTAGAGAAAACAAGTGTTAATTTTAATCGTGCAAATTAAATTAGACTTCTTTCATTAATGATAGATTAACTCCTGGAATGTCTCGTGTTGATTTTTTTTTAGCTAATATTAAGGTAAGTCACTAATATCTATAAAGTTTTGGAATAAGTATTCCAATTTTCTGTCCCGTAGCATTAGTTAAATAGCACTCCCGTTTGTAAGGTGTGGAAAATGCATATAATTATACTGGTCTATCACCCAAAAACATCCCTGCATTCCTAAACTAGGATCGCGTGGTCCTAAGGTTCTCCTACAAAATTGTATCTAAAAACAGTTGTATTTAAATAACTGGATACCATGAGTACCCACATAGTAGTATGAGTTAACCTTAGTTTAAATCATTAACAAAATAGTAAATGTTTATAAAATAAATCTCATCCATGCTTTGAATTTATACAAGCTTCATAATAATGTTTAGAATAGATAATTACAAAGGAAGTTCTAAAAAAATAAGCTATTTTGAATTATATTTAGTTTGTCAACTTTTGTACTCAATATTGTAAATGATAAACATTACAACCATCAATGATATTACAAACAAACCCATTCCATCTTCAAAATAGCAACGGAAACGACTTGAAAGTTTTATCTAGGAAAGAAACAAATCTTTTACATTAAGGAAGTCAAACATAAATATTATATTTAGCACCACGTCTTACTACCCGTTCGGATTATACGCCTAAGTTCTAATTATGCCAAAAATTAGAAATTTCGAAGGATGAATTTAGAGGAAGTGAACCCGCATTTGCATTGAAGGAGAGTGGAAAACCACTTAAGAAAAATCACTTCCAGTTCAGCCAACCGAGATTCGAACCTTGAGCTCCCCGTACTCGGCAGTAAAGCTCAACACAAAACTAGCGTGTTAGGCAACTACGCCACCGAGACGGCTGAAGTCAAGTAGTTATATTTTGTTGAAGGTCTATCTATATATTGAATGTTTGGGTGAGCTTTTGTCTGTAACTTGACACGATTTGCCATCCAATTCTGCCTGTGATTAAATAATAATTTGTGACGCATTTAGGTAAGCAATATTAATCGTGACTACTAAAGAATGTATGCGTTTTAAAAATAATAAAAATATAGGTAAAGGGGTTGGCTACTACAGAGATCAATAATTAGGCCCTATTGTTTTTAAATAGCTTGCGTTTAATGTTATTGTTATTAGTAGACTTTATAGGCTGTGTTCGTTAACAGAACAATTTAACCTCTCTTTATTAATAAATATTTGGTTTATTAACAGTAGTTTAACCAACTTGGGTGGCCACTTTCTAACACGCTACTCTTGCTGTAGACTAGACTAATGATGACGGAGAGATCAAGGTTCGAATCTCTGTTAAGTGTATTGAGGGAGGTTTTTCAAAACGTTTTTCCACCCTCGATTCACGCAAATGCAAGTACACTTCATCTAAACATAGCTTTCCTAATCCCTAAAACCATTACCGTAATTAGTACATGTGCGTGTAACCCAAACGGGTAATAAGACGCAGTGCTAAAAGAACAGTTCTTAATATTTTGACTCACGATCAAGAGCCTAGAAAGCTAATTTTTCTAAAGGGAAGGGGGGTGTTGATTATCCAGAAAAAGTTATTATATCTTCAGTTTTTATATGTATATACATTATATTTGTAACATCGCCGAAGTTACGAGAGACAAGAACATAAGTCTTAATATAAATCATTCACTTATGGTTAATATTACTCACCTCTGCCAGCATTTGACCAAATATCGATCGCTCCATATAACCTAAATAACAACATGACGGCCAGCTAAATAAAACACTCCTAGCCCCATCGATAAACCCTGCTGACTAAAGGAACTGCCGGGATACAGAGCTAGTTCTAAGCTCAGCAACTGACACGCCTTAGAATGACGTGAAATAGAGTACTGTCATCCAGAAGGTTCTGGGCCAACCAGGGCGCATTGCATTTCCGTCATCTCTCTCTCTCTCTATTTGTGTTGCTTCCTTCCCTCCTTATTCCTTTTTGTGATGTTTCAAGCTTAGCTGCGGATTGAATATAAACTGGTGATTTTCCCCTTGTTCTTTACTCTTGTTTGGATCCTCACCGAAGACACTTCTTGTCCTGGAAAATGTAAGCTTTATAAAATTCTCTTTCGGCCTGCCTGTCTTATAAAAATTATTGTTTTGGCGTAAATATTTATAACATATTAAATCTTTCTTATTTTTTAATTAGGGGTAATATTGAATTAAAATCTGTTTCTTTTTTGAATCTTGTGAACTGTCTTCAACTACTAAGACATTTAATTTTCAGAATATGGATTTTGATTTATTTAAAACTTGAACCTTGATCTCTATTGTTTTCCTTCAGAATGACTTTAAATATTAATTTTCAAAACTTCGAATATTAGTATTGCATTTAACTCTTGTAAAAAATTTCGACATTGGATATTCTGAGACTTTACCGGTTAATGATACATAACAATTATTTCGTAATTTTTTTTGATTGACATGTTTAGTGTTTTTAAGGACTATATACTTAGAAATTGAAGAATATGTGACGACGTATGAGCTTATATGTTGAAAAAAGTCTATGTTGGCCCTTATGGCATAATTGAATTGATATCGAAGGAAACTTAGTTCAAATTAATTGTTCCTTGTTGGTCAATATTTTATAATTATCTAATACATTATTTACAATATTTAAAGATGAGAGTTTATTAGTCCCTCTGCACTAACTTGAATTCCAGGTTAAATGGGATGGACTTTTATATTAGGTAATCTGGATTGTTGACGCAATCGTTTGTCTATTGTGTTTCCTTTTGATTTTTCTCAATCCTTTTATGAGTTTCTCTATATTGAAATCGTTATTATTAATGTTTACAACTAAAGATCAGATAGATTAAAAGAGGCTCTGCTGTTTGTATATTTTGACTGAAGATTTCTGAATAACAATTTTTGACGATGATTAAATGCAGTTAAACTCTATTTTTCATTCCTTGGATAGTTAAGTTTGCTCTCAATAATAACAGTAACAATTATTTATTTTACGAGAAAACATATCATATTGTTGTTGTATGTAAGTAAAGAATAATTTTTGAAATATATATTGTATGGTTTGAACTTCTATATTTTGTTCTGGTTTATTTTTATTGTTGTTATTTTGTACTTCCTCCCCCTGTCCATTAAGGACGCAGGACGGGTACATATGGACACCCCTAGGGTGGGTCCATAAAATTCCAAGGGGGATCTGAACTTCCAACCCCGATCTTTCTACGCCCTTTCTCACGATTTTTAAAATCCTTATCAGATGACCCCTCTAAAATTTCAAATATAAGGTTTTATTTTTATATATTAATCCTGTATACTAATATATTTATTTACTTTAACCATATAGTTACAAAGCAAATGTTATTTTAAATAAATTGAATCATTTAAATGCTGAAAACATGTATTGAATTAGTTTGTATACCGATAAACATATAAAATAATTTGAAGTGTATTTAATTTTTTCCGAACGATTTACAATAAAAAATTATTTTCATTTTTATAAACTTGTGTACTGTGACTGGTCCTACCGTAATAGCCGAAGATGTAGCTACAATCAATATAAGAAGCAAGATTAATAGGCCTAATATTATCATTCGAATCAACAACCAATAATAACAATAACATTGTATTTAATATAATAAATTTATAATTTGACTATTCATCATGTCATATTTTTAGGAAACACATAACATCCATACAATACATTTTATTTTTGTATTTCATAACTCCTAATTATAATTCATAAGCTTTCAAATTGACAAGTGCTTCAAAATATTTTTAATCAACTTTAATAAATTACTGGAGTATATACAATAGTAGGGCCTATATATATGTATCAATAGTGTACTTTATGTTATCACTAAAACTTAATTATTATGATTTAATTTGTTTCTGGGCCCAAATGATTTATAAATATTGTGCATTTTTTCAGTTAAAACCAAGATGCATATTATGTTAGGAAATCCGGGTGTCTATGATGAAGTTAAGGACACTATACGCATGACTGTCATTAATTAGTGATTGTGCAATTCAGCAAAGGTTAAGGCCACTTGAAAGGTTTACTTTATATTTCCAAGTTAACGACACCTTCCCCACGAGCTGTAAAGTAGTTTGTTAGCATTAAAAAAGTAATTTATGTTTGAAGAGCATGGCTAATTTTTTTTATTAATTCGGCGTCAAGTTCGAAGTTCAAGAATAGGCAGTTGAAATCACAGAGATGGCTGAATCAACATTCCGTGGAGGGCTTAGATTGCCAAACAAGTTGAATTAAGAATGTATTGCTAGATTTTGGTGGATCATCTGGTTCCGAGCTAACTTTGGAAGTTAACTGCCCCCAATAAAATGCTTCTATAAGTTTTATAAAATCTAAATTTCATTTACATGCTTCGTTGATCGAATGGTTTAAGGTTTCACTATCACTAAAGACTCGACTGGCCAAGATATGGAGATCAGGGCTCGAATTACGGTTGGGTGTAATGAGGGTTATTTTTCCTAAATGGTTTCCTCCTCTCCTCCCACGCTAATGTGGGTACACTTTATGTAAATTAATCCTTACTTATGCCTAACACATTAGCATGTTTTGTATATATGAGTATTTAGAAAGAGATAATTCTACAACACAAACTAAATGTACCCGCATTTACAAGGAGGGACTGCAGAATGGCATTGAGTCCTGTCATGCTGTTGCATGGCATTTATCACAGTTCGGAGTGGCCCCGGCAAGATTCGACACCTTCGAAACCTTTCTACTGGAGGGTGTGGTGATTGTACCAATAAGGGTAAGTTGGGGGAAACAAAGGGTTGGTTGTACAAGTCCTCACTGGTTTATAGAAGCTGTCATTTATGTCCTTGAAATAAAAGTTGTCCTTGTATCACCCCGTGGCAATAGGGGTCCCATAAAGATGGAGGTTAAAAAATAACGAAAAAATTAAAAAGAGGTGACTGGGGGTGGATTGCGGTGAATGAGGTGGATTGGGGTGGATTGGGGAGTAAACCCTCAGGGGCTGAAATGCAACTCACATAACAAAACTTTATCCCTGTTTGTAGTCCCTCCTCGTGAATGTGGGTACATTTAATCTATGTGTGTAGAATCATTGCTTTCTTAATACTTATAAACGTAGCCCGAATAGGTAGTGAGACGCGGTTGGAAATAAAAATATAGTGTGACCTCCTCAATACATTGAATTTCTGTGTATCAACATTCTTTATGTATCGAGGTTTTGGTGAATTCCCATGACATTAAATAGAAAAATTGTCTCTTTATATTTAAAAATCTATATATCGATTTTTTAAAAGACGAAGAGGAATTTTCCTCCCGTAACGACTTTGATATCCAACTAAATCTCCGAAGAGACCCTCCCGGAGGGCTTTCTGCTACACTGTACCTAGGCTCTGAGGCCCCTAACAATGCAACCACTGATACCCATCGGGACCGGAACCTTTTCGACGGACATATACCAAGGTCCATTAGTGCCATTCCGGGGTTCGGAGTGCATTGATTAGGAAATATGTCTAATTACAATAGATTATATAATATCACGTATAAAAAATATCGTTTCTATACAATGAAGTTTCAATGTATCAAATTTTTAGGGAACCATTGACTTCGATATATGGAGGTCCAACTATATATATCACTTTTCTAATTTAAAGAATATTCCCTCGCAATCTCCAGTATTATTACGAACTAGTTGTCCGTACCTAAACAAAAAATTCTATATTTATAATTTAAAATTACAAACCTATCTGCATTGAATAGTCACAGTATTATATAGCTATAAAAGAAAAATTTGTTGAACAACGTAATACATCCAAAAGTTCCATTACAACTGAAATACTGTTTGTGCATGTACTGTTCATTGTAAAATGCTACAGATAACTAGAACAGAATTTGTGCGAGATATGAACATACCCTCTGTTTATCCTAAAAGGAAACAAGCTTTACTTGCTTGGATCCTATATTATGTAATTCATTTCTTTACAACCTGAGGTACTGTACATTTACACACGGAGGTATTCGGCGTATGGCTTATTTTTTGATACTACGCCAAAATAATCTAGTAATGGCGGATATTTTTTTTTATCCAAGCAATCGTAACATAAAAAGGTGTCCTTGAAACTAGATATGAATTTTCATTAACTACCGTTAGTAATAATGTGTTTAGTATATTTATTCAACTATTACATTTGTGTTCTTATTTATGCTTTCTCTACCGTTTTATGGATAAATCACAAATTAATTCAACTTTGGTGACACTTGAGGTTTCTAAAAGGAATTCCCAGAGCTAAAATATGTTCATTGGATTTTGTATATTAAGTTAAGGTTACCCTAGAAACTCGCCTGGTTCATTTACGTTAAGACCACCTTAGAATCTCAACATGAAAACTCCCTTGGCTTATATAAGTTAAAGTCACCTTAGAATCTCACCTTGTTTATTTTATTTAAGGTCACCATAAAATCTGACCTTATTCATTTAGTTAAGGTCACCTTAGAATCTCACCTGGATTATTTAATTTAAGGCCACCATAAAAGCTTACTTGATTTTCACAAGTTAAGGTCCTCATAGAATCTCACCTGGTTTATTTAATTCAAGGTCACCATTAACGCTCATCTGTTTATACAAGTTAAGCTTATGTGAGAAGCTCCACTAGTGTATATAAGTTAAAATTACCCTAGAAGATCACCTGGTAGTTAAGGTCACCTTCTAGAAACTCACCTGGTATGTATTAATTAAGGTCACCCTAGAACCTAAACCTGGTTTGTATAAGTTAAGGTCAGCCTTAGAAGCACATCTGGTTTATTTAAGTTAAGGTCACCTTGGAAGCTCACCTGATTTATAAAAATTAAGGTCACCCTATAAGTTTGCCTGGTCCGAGATACACTCCAATAAACGGCATTATTAGTTTACATCAGCATATCAACCAATCACACATATTGAAATCAAGGGTTTCACATTACTTATAAAATAATTTCACGTATTGAAACAATTATATTGAATGGTTCTGTGAGAATTCCACATTTTGATAGGAAAGGGCACCAAAATCAAATATTAAAATGTTACATTTAAATATTGTTAGCTATCTTCTGTCAATATGATAGTTTATTGTCTTACATTTCGTGTTAAACTATACTGAAAATATTTTTAGTGATTTGAACATTTCAAATTAGAGATTTAATTAAGTATTATATGAAATAAATGGTACGGTGCACTTACAGAGACTTTATCGATCCCTTATTTAAATTATACTTATAGCTCGTAGGTTATGCGATACGAAATAATATACATTGTTGCGGAAATATAATTACAAAGAGAGCATAATATTCCACCAAAGAGCATAAACAAAATAATATAGTGTGTTACAGAAACATTGATGACAATTTAGCATCTCTTTTTAAAAAAGAGCATAATTAATTTCGCTTACTGACCAATAAATAAGACACTGTTAGTTTTATAAAAATATATTTCAAATAATAGTGTGTTGTTTTAATTGGTACTACAAATATGCAATGATAAGTTATTTCGTATCTCAAATATGTGTGGAGATGTGATCAAAATTGGAGATATTTGCTTATGTAAAGTACCCTTGAAGTCATTTTCCCAGAGAAATGAGATTCTCTATTTTGTTTGTAACGTTAAACAATGCCTGGATGCGAATTTTAATCAAAATCGACATAGTGAATTTCAAGAAAATCGATTTCTTCTCTTTTTGTTCTTCAATAACCCCTGAGTATTTTTAGGCTTGGATATATAATTCTAAAAACTCCTCGGGGGAGCCTTATGAATATCCTAGATACTAAGTTGTAATCCTACCTATAAAATTGTTTCGGTTATAAGCCGAGTTACTGACAGACAGACATACGACATCGCAAAAACAACATTTTCAGTTTCAGGGAGTCATGAAACGTCGATATCCATCAAAATCTCAAACTCAAGTTTTTTGATTATCAAAATCTCTACCTGAGGGGTCGCCAGGAATAAAAATCTGGAAACAAAATTGCAGTTCCGAATTTTAAATGAATATACAATAGAATCTATTACTTTATGATAAATAATATGTCGATGAATGGGAATGCTGATACATTTATAAGTATTTGGTGTGCTAATGAAAAGAAAGGAAGGAAAAGGGATGTTCTTATGCTTCTTGTAGTTTCTAAACGTCGATCTTCTCAGGGCTACTAGAATAAGTTGGCCATTCATTGCAGAATAATGTAGCAGTCTTCTGACCACTGTTTCGCCAGAAGAAGGAAAACTTTTTTTTGCACTATTTTCCCATTTTCTATGTTGTAAAGTGAAGCGCCAACTCTTCCCAGTATTTAGGTATTTTAGAAGAAGCATTCCTGTAATGAGACGAAATATAAGTTTTCTTTAAAAGTCATGTAACAAAATATTATGTGCTGTGAAGCATTAACATTTTACATTCTAAACTATAGTTAATGTATCTGTAAATTTAAAAAATGACACCTGAACCCGGAAATCGAACCCGGGAAGGATACTTAGCATCAATGCTCTACCTTAGAGTTACCCAGTTAGCACATATAGGTACATCTGTGGTAGAGCATTGGCACACCAAGCAAAAGTTCCTGGGTTCAATTCCAGTGTCCAGGTGTAATGTACAGCTAATTGTACAAGCGTTTGCTATTTCTATTATATTTAATGTAAATTTAAAGCATTTATGAATTAGTACTAGTACTAGAACTAGTATAAGCATTTTACTTACAATTTAAGGAATATTTAGGTAATCTCCATTATTAAGTATAAATGTTAGACAGACTCAAATGTAACCCAAAACCCACCAGGAGGTAAGCCTATCAAATGTGTGTCAAAACATGCCTTGTAATCAATTAGTCAAATTTACCAGCAATTAACTTGAATTTCAAGACAAAAATGGTCTCATATTATATTTAAAGAGTTTCGTCACTGAAATATGTTTTCGTTATTACTTTATCCTTATAATAAATTTAAATAAAAATATTCAATAATATAAGTGTGCCTTTGATGATAGAAGCATGAATTTTGGAACACACTTTAGAACACACCCTAATGAACCATTTTGGCTATGAGACCATTTCAGATTTTCTGTAACAAAATTGGCATCCCATTTTAAAACTGGTGACCATTTATCATTTTGTGTTCTTGATGTATATATATATATATATGATTGCGTAATGAATTTATATCATATATATTATATAAAATATATTTTATATATAATATATAATTGCGCAATGAATATATATACTTATATATTCATTGCTCAATCATATAGGCCTACTTGTGATCATGTGATGGCAATTGTACACTTTAGAAGTAAAAATGAACCCTACTAATAGTAGAAAATAATAATGGTTTTTTCATAATTTATGGCAGAATATATAATTTTATTGTTTCATTAGAGGGAAGAAAAAAACCACTAACAAACTACTGATCGTTGTTTATTTAATGTAAATACATTGTTTTATAGAACTTGTAATGATATTGGTTTGGATCAATCTAAAATATATAAAAAGTCATGGATGAAGGTAATTTTTCTCTAAAGTAACATATGTAGAGTAATCCTTTTATGATTCATCCATGAAGAAACACGCGCTTCTTAGAAGTAATGTGAAAAGGATTTTACCAGTAAAATATATTTTTATACCATTCTTCCTGTTAAAGGAACAACTCCGCAGTATTTGGCAGAGACGCCAATTCCCTATACCAATAAGAAGCTAGCTTTCACAACACCTGTGGCCAAGACTCTTTCTATTAGTTAGTTTTTACACTGTTGACGAAGGGAGAAAGATGCAAGGGGTATGTCATATATAAACCGTTTGTGCGTATCAGCCAGGCATCCCAAACAGCGACACACAAGCAGTGACATTCAAACATCCACCCACACCAGGGATCCATCCACACGCACAAGTCAGTCAGAGCCACATACTGGCAGTCACAGTCTAACACAGTATAAAATAACTTACATTAATATCACAAGTGTGCATTGATATAAAGCATTTAATTGGAGTATGTATAAGTAATTAACAGGGAATTAATCCGTAGTGTTTCAATCGACGCCCAAAGCGGCTCGATAAATTGAATAGTGTTACAAACTGATTTTTATTTTATTGTACTGTAAATTATTGAATGAATATTCCTCAAACAGATTATTGGTAATACCAACACTTCAGTAAGTACAAAGAGTGCCACAGAAAGCGGTATACTGTAAGGCAGCCTTCCTACACTTTAATTTAGCTGTAGTGTTGGGCCCAGCAGTAACCAGCCTGGTAGACTACTCTTTTAGTATTCTGGATTAGCTCATTGCAAGTTGGAGGTACAGTAGCCCCATGGCTTCTTTGGTGCTGACTGACAGCTCACAGCTGACAGCTGACGGCTTTGAAAAGTCACCAGACCAAATTATGTATCCCTACGCTGAACCATATGATCTGCAAAAACATGTGTTTAGCAGCTGTCACTTCTGACAATCAAAATTTAGGTATATACTTAAATGTTGACTGTCAGAAGTCAGCTGTGAGTTGTCAGTCAGCACCAAAGAAGCCATGTGGCTACTCTAGACAGTACAACGGTTAGGACCCAAAGCTCTTAGTTTTTTTTAGCACCGAATCTTAACTACCCGTTCGGGTTATGTTTATGTACTAACTATGCTAATGATTTTAGGGATGAGGAAGGCTCTATTTAGAGGAAGTGAACCAACATTTCCATGGAGGGAGCGTGGAAAACCATTTTGTAAAACTACCCTCAGTACACCCGACATCAGCAGTCTAGTCAACTGCGATGAAAGCGCCTTAGACCATGCGGCCACCGAAGCGAGTCTCTTGCAAATTCATGAGTGTCAAAGAACAGGAAGTTCTTCCCAACTCCGAATGCAATCCATAGTTCCTCAATATTTAGACGTTGTTCTGATGTGATGGCTAGAATTACGTCAGTGTCCACAGTGCCTATTTCGGCTTTGTTATAGTCATGCCTCAAAGCACCACATAATCGAGTAGAATGCGAGTGGTTGCTTCTTCATGTGAGCATGGAGCAAGTCCAGAGATATCTTGAAAACGTATATAAATAACATTGGTAATATTTGTAGTCGTTACCTACTTGTTCGTGTTGTTAGTTGCTAGGTTTGTTGCTAAAAAAGAGAACAATTCCGTATTATTTTCATCAACCCAGATAAAATATTGTTAATTTCTAGGAAATGGAGTTTTTGGTTCAACACGTTTCTGAACACCTTTTCCCCTTTTGCTGAATGTGTCATTCTTCAAGCTGTCAGGCCTGTATACATCCCAGATGATATCTAGCCTTGTTACATATTGACGTTGAGATTCGATGTAGGGTATGAACACATTACTGGCATAGACATTGAATGTTTTTATAAATCCTAATTTCAGCATTATGACTATTGCAGCACCATCAAGGATGGTCAGTTTGACTGTTGGTTTAGAAGTAGTGTTTTTCTGGTGTAGGTTCTTTCAAACCAAACAATAAATCAAACTTTGTTTCGGTTCTTAGAGTCTCTTACTTCGACAGTGATGGAGAACAGGCTTGGTTTTCGTGTCTTAAAAAATCATCCAGATCTCCAATACGCTCCCGTGATGCGATGTAAAGTCTAGAAAATAGTGAGCCGTCATTCTTCATCAAGGTATGTTGTAACCGTTTACTTGAATTTTCACGAACGATACGTTTAGTTTGATTAATAATCCTTTCGCTGAACTATAACTCATACAGTTGAACTCAAATTCTTACAATATTTAGCAATGTGTCTGGAACTGTTGGATGAACTGTATTTCTGCTCTCAGATATCATAATAGCACAGCAGATTTCACTAAATGGGTTTACCATTTCTTGTATTTCACGAGGAAAATACTTTATATAGCTAGCTTTTTCCCACAGCTTCACTCGTGTTAATGTCAGTTTTAAAAACATCTTCATAAAAACAACAACTTTTCCAATGCCATAAGTTTTAATCACGCAAAGTATTAGGTAGAACTTACCATGTTGAAAATTTTGGAGATGATAAAAGATGTATCTTCAGAATCAAAAATGCAATGTGGGGTAACGATTTCGGTTTTAAGATTAGACGTATAGAATAGTTGTATTAATTGAAGGAAATAAATTAACAGAATTTAAGAAGACGCCTCTTTGTAAAAGACGCAATGGATTTTATCATCAGGAGATAGCATTCTCAGGCTGCTGCTAGAAGTATCACGGGAACACACCATATATAGCTGTCCATGTGGTAAACAATTGCCATGTAGATCAACGTCTGCAAACTTCGAGGTTTCTCCCTGTGGTGTGTTTATTGTCATTGCATATCAAACCTTGATAGGAAATTTCATACATTTAAACTGTAAGTGCAGGTCTGATGGAATCGTGGGTATTTTTGATATCGAGACCCGTTCTCTCATAGTGCACCCTGTCATGACAGTCGTTCTATGTTAAGTTTAGCAGAGGTAACACATCCCTCAAACCTGAGCCTAGCCAAAAATAAACCCACTATAAAAGCATTTACTTTACCTTCGGGTGCATTTTAAAATAACACTTTTCCTACTGGATCTCGAAACTTCTATAAAACTTGTATATCTCTACGGTAATCTGTTCTATGTTCAATAGAGGCTTGTTTATATTCAAAGCTTGTAGTAGAAATGGCCGGTCGTTTTCGTCTTTCTCAAATAGTATCTATAGAATATAAACCCGAATGAAATGTCGGGTAGAAGAATACCCAAGTCCTTCAAGCTCTTGTCCAAGAGATAACTTCAAATTTGGTTGATTTCACTCTAGCTTACATTAAAAATATCTTCATCAAAGTCCAAACTTGTATACCGATTGCTCTGATCTGATTCTATCTTCAATATCTTCCGACATGCTTTCCCTGTGGGTGAGCCAAAGGTCGAAATGGTCTGTCACGTGAAGAAGAGTGATACAAAGGGTTTTTTGCTAAGCTACTGCTCCGGAGCGAGTCATCCTCTAAGAGTCCCAGTAAATTACAAAAGATTGGTAGAATTTGTGGGCTCGCCGTTCAAGGTACTTAAGTTTTCGAATTGAGTTGGACTTTTGATGACATGGAGCCACATTCTAAATAATAACACACCAAGTTATTCAGGCGTATGGTATGTAACCAGATGAAGACATCACCCCTCATTACTGTGGAGGTTCCTCAAAAGCAACATATTTCTTTCGGCAATGGAATTTCTTAATTGTACAAGCATAATATGATGACAGTAAAAGTATTTGCAAAGGGATCTTCATCGAACAATTTGAAGAATGTTGTTAATGGTGTGTAGCATGGGTGGTTAATGACGTCAAAAGAATTACTTATTGTGAAATACACACATTTTATGTCTTCAAGATGGACATCTAAATGCATGATACCGTGAATAATCCCAACTAAGATTGTTCCACCTCATTGGTCAAGTTCATACTTAACTTCATTTAATTACTTCTGGTACCCTTATTGATTTACCTACACAAATATTTAATGGATTTTATTAAACTGAACAGCTCCACACTAACTTAGGAATCAAAAACTCTCAACAGAACGGGATTTTATGGAACCACCCAACGATTGTCTATCTCCAACGCTCAAGAACGGATCGTGGCCAAGCGCCTTCCGTCGTCGGGATGCCGTCGATGGTATTTGGGATATCCGTAATGCCCATCACCGTAGCTCTTTGAAAGCTTTTTGAATAATTTTTTCCTGCATGTGTGGAGACGATTGATTCAAAAGTTTGTATGGGCTGTGTATCACAAGTTACAAGTTAAAGCAGTTCTGAATCGATGTTTGAATTTGAAATTTCCGAACTTATCGCCGAATCTATTTTGCTGGTTCTGATTTTTCCTCTCAAATTAGGGTTGCCATTCGTTCCGTTTGTACCGGGAAAGTCCCATTTTTTTTATCAAATCTTCCCGTGTCCTGAATTTATTCCAAATGTCCCGCTTTTTAAGTGTCATTCCTGAAAAAAAAATATTTGTGGGTAACGGATTTTATTCTGTGTTTTAATATAACCATGTAACATTGGTGACCAATTTCTATTACACTGTTGTCAATACTCATTGTGATGCTCTTTTTTTCTTCATGCTTCTGTTGGAAGTATGTTACTTTATTAATTTCCAGTTACATGCATAACAGTGGTTGCTAGCATTTGTAGAATAGCCTATTATAATTTTTTTTATCTTTTTTCCACCCGCATAGTGCCAAAACGTAAGTGCAATATAAGTTAGTGAAAATATTAGAAGAGATTTCCCTTCATTAAAGGTATAGATGAAAATGTGAAATGTACTTTATGCAACTCTAAATTTTGCTTTTCACATGGTGGTCGGTCAGACGTAGTCAATCACTTAAAAACGAAAACACATTAAGGTTATTTTCAAAGTAAGGCTTCCAACAGCAGTATAAGTAATTTCCTTAATTAGAAAACCCAGGGTGAAATGGAAAATCAGTTATCACTGGCAGCACAGGAAGCAACCTTCGCTAATCACACGGTGGTGCATAGCCCCAGCCTAAGTCCGTGGACTGCACAACAGCCATCCAAATATCAGAAGAGAAAAAAACTTCTTGAAAAGTTCCATAAATCTGATAAATATGCTGATGAATCTTTCTAAAATATAAACATAACTACAATTATTGTGTATTTTTTTAAATGCAATTTTTCTAATTCGGTAGGTTTGTGATTTATATTTATTTTTCGAATTGGAATTAGTAGTAGAAGTAGTAGTAATAATAACAATAATATAAAATCTTACTTAAATTGACACATATCTTATATAATATATTTATTTTTTGTTTTCTTAATTTTTCAAATGTCCCAGGTTTTTAAGTGAAAATTTGGAACTGTCCCAGTTTATAAAAAATACATTATGGGAACCCTAATTTAAGCAGTAGATGCACTTGTGGCAGTCATCGTCTTTGCTACTCCACTGTGCACATAAAACACTTGTATTGCCTTTAACGCCACTGCTCAGCTCCTTGAAGGCATAATAAATTTTAAATAGATTATAAACTTCCTAGAGTAATTCAACATAATACAAAAATACGGCATTCCAATATAGTCAGTAGTTCTCTAGTAATAATTAAACATCTAAGTAAGAGAAAAAATTTAGAAAAAAAATTGTAAATCTAGCCTGCATTACAGAAATAAAATAAATACCCATAAAAGTTATTGCCATAAAAGATGGTAAGTTTGGGCTAAGGTGTTGGAAATGACCTCACTCCTTGTTTTTTTTATATAGACCTATATAATATGGGAGTCATAAGGGTGTTAGAGTAACTGAAATAGTATTCATTCAAAACATATGTTTTTATTGAAATTATGACAATAATATCTATTTAAAACACGTGTTACCTAGCAACTGTAATGTTATCCAATCAAAACCACTGTTTGCGATTCAATTAAATCAGTGGGTGCTAGGAATTAAGTAAAAATATGGGTGTTTTGTTTGTTTCTTTATGCTGTCCCGTTTTGGTTGGTGATACATAGATTGGTGATGAAAGAAACTAGGTTGCGCTATTCGTTATGGTAGCAATATTTTTGTATTTTGAACAAACGGTACAGTCTAAGGCCATATGGTGTTTTATTTTCTTCAACTTACATTACCACAGAAGTTGAAGTAATAATGTTAGATAGTGTTTACATTATTTTATGGTCTCGCATTCTGGTGAATTGGTTGGAGTTAGTTACTATTTTTTTGCTAAGATTGGAACATTAAATGTGCCAATTATGTTGTCATTAAAAAGAAATGAGAAATAAAATATAATTGAAAAGACCAAAAAGATAGTCATTTATTAATTTTATAGAAGGTAATTTTGAGGCCAATTAAGTAGGATCCATCTGTTGGTAAGTGATTTTACTAAAGGTAATTCTTGTATAAAAATACTCTCAAATCCTAGAGTGGAATGAATTTTTAAAAAACGTTCATATCTGTTACAGATCTTAAGGATGAGCATGTTCAGTAATTCCCTTTAAAGTAACACCCTATGGCGGTAAAGAACAGCTAAGTTTTTTGAAGTTGATCTAAGCGTTAAGATATTGCATAAACCTTTAGTTGAAAAAAGATACCTTCAATAGACCATATTTTGTTGAGAACTCACCATATCACTTTGTACGTTCCCAATTATATATTTGTTGCATGTGTGAGGAACAAAATGTCAAAACTAAAAGTCATCGCATATAATGATAGTGTAAAATGAGCAACGCAGGAGAGCTCGACATCCAAAAACATTTAAATGCAAAGTTTTACCAATGTAATTAAAAAAATGGACGGGTGAAAGGAACATGAACCTATTGTAGGTTTTACGTTTGATTGTTTAATCTATTTTACAACCTAATATTCCATATTATAAGTTTTTTTAATACGAGAACGTTGTGGACTGACTGTTTTTGTACACACAATTTTAAAGGTAATTTAACCATGTCTCTCTATCATGAAAGTAAAGAAAAAATGGGAGCAGTTGAAGTTTCTTTATTTTTGTTTGACTATGTAACGAATATCATTTTCAAAGAAGTGACTGAACCTTACTTCTTCTCTAATCCCACCATTATAATGATGTGCATGACACTTCTATTGAGAGAGTTAGTGTGTTATTCCAGATGTATCCAGAAAGGGCCCATTCTTATATTCAATGTGAACGTGAGTAGTGTGCAGGCCCTGTCGCCCCAATTTAACCTTGAACATGATGTTGACGTGAGGAACTCGTAAACATCCTTGTTCCACAATA
>CABFVZ010003010.1:0-10525 GCA_902151445.1 Timema monikensis
GACTCAACCCCTCTTTCATAGAAGATTTTAATGATATGGAGGCCAATATTACAACTGACAATATTAGTAAAAACCTCTACCACTTTTTAAAAATTTTTTCATATGTTTTTAATTCTTATTTTTAGCAGGTGGCCGCCATTACCATTTTCTTTTCGCGTACCCCCCAACGGCCTCTCGCGTACCCCCTGGGGTACGCGTACCCCCGGTTGGGAACCACTGTTCTAAGGCATCATTCTTTGTGTAAGACTAGCCTGCTGATAACTGGGAGATTGGGGTTCAAATCCCAGTAAGGTCTAATAAGGGTGTTTTTTTTCTGAAAATGATTCCCCACTCTCCTTCCATGCAAATGTGAGTAGGTAGATTACCTCTAAAATGCTTCCTTCCTCATCCCTACCCCATTAGAGTAATTATCATATATGCTTATAACCTGAACAGTTAGTAAGATGTGATAAAAAAACTAGAAAAAATATTGTATTGTGGTTTTGTTCTTTATTCATTTGACAACACTTAAATTGGGAATGGTTTAATAGATTTTTCATAAAAAATAAATTTCATTTTGGTTGTTTATTTTAAAATATGTTTTACTGGTATCAATTCCACTGTTTTCTGAAGTATAATATATAAAACTGAACCATGGTGTGACATCTGGCTCAAACAGTATTACCTACCCACCCCACCTTAACAAAGCTACCTCTGGTACCACACTGTCTGGGACTTCAGCAAACAGCTGCTCTGGGACTGTCTTTCCTGAGGGTGGTGATGTTGAAACACTGCCTACCCACCCTCCAGTCTTCCTTAACACATCCTCTTTACTACTCTCTCTCTCACACACACACACACACACAAACCAAACCAAGTCGGCCAGATTAGGTGACATATCATTCTTCTCGGTTTGGAGTTATATTTCCACCATGGGAATTTTGTTGTTGAAGGTTTATTAAAATGTGTATGTTGTTGAGTCAAATAATCCCTTATGGGAGTACCATCTTTATTCAGTCTAATTTTCACAAGAAGGGCCTTTTAAAAATACTTTTTTTTTTGCCACACATAACATCTTACTATTTTAATGGTTTTATTTTATAGCAATTGATACGATCAAAAAAGTGGGGGAGGGGGACAGTTGAAGATAACATGTGCTAACATATAAATACATTAAAGTAAATATTATTGATTCATCCTGACCTGAGACAAGAAGTAAACAAATATTCCCATTATCACTACACCAAGGACCTATATGATTGGTGGAACATGAGTGCAATATTTTAAACAGGCTCGGCCATGTAGCCTATAGTCAGTAGGTACCATAGCAAAGTAGGTCACTACGAATTGTTGTATTTTTTAATACTTTTAAATTTCCTGTCTTATGTTTAACAAAACTCGGGTCAGACTCGGCTAACACCATAAATAGACAGAAAGCATTCAACACTCAAAACCGTCACTTAACGCTGCCGAGATGAACAGTGAACTGTCGACTGACCATTGAAAGTTAACATGTGATAAGGACTGTACCATGGGGTCCCTTGACACTGAATCAGGAGTTTGTTGGTATTGAAATATCTCTTGCAAAGTTAAAGTATAATTTCTAAATCAAATGAAGGGATAGTTTTAGTCATTGTAATTTTTCAAATATTATTTTAAAACCAGTTTAATATAAAACACAGGAGAGAATATATAGGGAAAGGATACTATTGAAGTCCGTTCGGTAGCAAATCAGAGCATAGACTTCCACGTGGCTTTGTTTACATCAGGTCTCAGCTTAGGATGAATCAATAATACTAACTTTTCTGTTAGATAAAGCCCTTTATATGAAAATTGTACCACCTAATTTTTGACAATATAAGTGTAGGGCTCTGCAAGAATGACCAAAAGAGTAACCGTGAAGCCTCATTCCACATCCGTGAACTTGACCTGATATCCACATCCACCGATATGGTAATATTTCTTAACACTCATATCCAGAATGGCAGCCCCGAGGCTCGTTTAGAGGGTCAGTGAGATCGTTTAGGGAAGTCACACAAGTAGTTCCATTCCTCACATAAATTATCAGTGATTAATCTACAAATATAAACCTACATTAATTTTATTTCCAATTATATTGTAATTATATTTACATGAAAAATATATTATGACTAATTTATTCCTATAATATACAGTAAATTTATGACTAACATTTTTTAAATCATTTATCCTACACCAAGAGGTCCGCAAATCAGCTGTTCCCTGGTTAGAAGGTCCACGTGACTAAGAAGTTTGAGAACCATTGCTCTAAGGCATCACTCGCAATGCACTCGACTGCCAATGATAGGGGAGTAGAATCCTGGTTGGTTGTACTGAAGTTGGCTTTTACTAAATGGTTTTCCACTCTCCCTCCAAGCAAATATATGTACACTACTTATAATTTCAAACTTACTCATCCGTACGCCATTAATTTGTACATTGCGCATAACTCAAACGCGTAAGAGAGGTGGTGCAAATAAAAAGTGCTATAATTTATGTTTTTTAATATAACAACTACTATTTATTTGGCATATTTAAAATGAACTTTTTGAGACAACTAATTATATAAACCTGAGACTTACAAACTAGCTTAATTCCAAAACAGACATAAAACCCATCACTGTGTAAGTGGAAGCCCCAATTTTGCTAATGAAAAGTTTTTCGGGTTTGCCAGGATTTGAACCAGGGAACCTAATAGAGTTTAGTAGGCAGATGTTACTACCGACTCAGCTAAGGTGTAAGAATATTTAACTTAGTTTATTTTTTCAAACATTTATTTAATAAGTTGTTTGTAAATCTATCCGCAATATTTCTTCTTGTAGCGTACCCACGGTGGGCTTGAGGGAACTCGAGCCCCCCTTACTGTAGTTTGGGGAGCCCCCCTTACTGTAGTTTGGGGATGCCCTGGAATCTACGCATATCCTAACAGAAGATAAAATAGGGGGATCAGGGGGTGTTCATGACCAGTGAAACATTGTGATCAGAAATAGTATCTACAGCAATCACCAAATGTATTTATTTCATAGGAGTGAAATGGAAGTGGGATATCTTCACACTCTGGAAATATTATTCTTTGGTCAGTAAGATTAACCCTTTAGGCCTACCTACCTCTCTTTCAGTGTCAGCGTTTCTTCATAAGATTATATTATTGTTTACAACACTCAACAGTTTTACACAAAATGTAAGCCAACATTTTAGAAAACATTCTACCATGTTACCATGTTACACCCATTATTTTGTTATATTTTTGACTTTCAGTTTTACTTTTAAATATGGCCAACCATATATATGTATTTCACTCTATTAGCTTACCCCCTTTGACTCATATTATTGTACATGTTTTTATTTAATGCTTTGATTCTCATTGTAAAATGTTTTAACGCAATAATTATCACTTTGCTTTAATTTAACTTTTTAGCCTATTCTTTCTCATTCATCTTTATCAATCACTATCTAAGTCTTTAGTTTTAATATAAAAAAAATGTAAGGATATACACATTTATCTATCATAAATAATAGGTGATTTTTGTGACAGGCATATGTGACAGTTAAGCCAAATTTAATTTAGGCCTATTTATTTATTATTTTGCTAATTTATTAGATTTATAATAGTAAAAATATAAATAAACGCAGTGGCAGCTCATAGCTAAAATTAGTGGGGATGCTGGTTCAGAAAAATTTTAGCCTCTATTTTAAAATTGTGTAAAAGGAAAAAAAACATGTATAAAAAGAAAATTTATTCAGAAACTTGATAAAATCTTAACAAAAAAAAAATATTTTGTACTTACTTTAACTTAAATTGTTACAGTTCAAGCATGATCTATTCAATTAAAAATAAAATCTATTTTTATTTTAATTTGCGCAAAAAGTTCAATAATGTTCTCCTTGATCTCTGGATAACAATTGAGGAAACTTTATCCATTGAAAGTACTGCAAGCGAATTTAGTCTTTCTGTTGAATAAAATAACTGGGAAAAAAATGAATCAAATAAAATAGCTGGAAGCAGAATAATAATCTAATTCTACACTCTTCTACACTTCATCACATTCAAGAATACGGTACACGGTTTTTAAGCACAACACACGCTGAGTAAAACTTCCTTCCACCATCACGCCAGAGCCGGCACTGCGAGAGCAACAGTGCTCTCTCTTCCTGGCAGTCCCGCCTTCCTCCCCCTCCTATGTGCGCATGCGCACAACAGTCAAACACTACGTCGCTGGCCCTGTGAAGCGCACAGTTCCATACAAAGATTTTTGTATCATTTTCATAGCTGGGTGATGGCTACTAAAGTACTGACACTAAGCTTAAGGAATAGATATTGTACTACAAATATAAAGAAAAAAGGATTCATTAAATTTAATATTATCGATAATATCAAGTGAAAATAGGGGGTGCTGCAGTTCCGCAGTGCCTATACACGAGCTGCCACTGAATAAATGTCAAGCTCGTCTAATATAATTTGCTGATCATGGAGAGGTTAAGGCTAAAATCCCGGTTGTGTGTATTGAGCATGTTTTCCCACTCTTCCTCCACACAAATGCTAATACATTTGCTATAGATTTAAACTACCTCATCACTTTACCCATTGATGTAATTGAATACGGGTGGACCCGCTTCGGTGTTCGAATGGTCTAAGGCAGTATTTGGTGTTCCGCGACACACTGGTGTGCCGTGCGTCTCTGTTCAATAAGAACACAAATGAAGTTGGTATGTGCAGCACCCATGTGACGTTTGCATTCCTTAATTAACTCATACTTATCATCATCAACCATTTCCAGCCTGTGACCCGGTCAGTTTAGTCAAATGCTTCCATCTTCTTCTCTCCTTCCACCACTCTTCCTCCTTTAATTGCCTCCATCCTTCTCCTCTCACTTGTACACTTAGTGTTATCTGCTCCTCCAATCTCTTTATTGACCTCCCTTGCGATCTTTTTCCTACATACTTCAGTTCCATCATTTTCTTTGGCATCCTCTCCTTCTCCATCATTATTACATGCCCATAACATCTTAGTCTTGTTTCCCACTCGTACTTACTAATATTTTAAATACTTTAAATACATATGACAAAATCAAAAATTTTCGCGCCAAATTACTAATAGTTTGAACGAAATGTTATCAAGTGTTAAAGAAGCAGGAACAGAATAAATAACATCATTTTTTTTTATCTTGCAACATTCGGTGTTACTTCCGGAAAACATTAGTTCCATACTTTCCTAACTCTCATCCACCGTATTACCCGTTTTGCACTGGGTACTTAATATATTTTCTGCTGCCGAAACGCGTACTCAAAACAAAACTTTTTGCCACACAAACTTTATGCTTGTTTAGTTTACCGTGAACTTAAAAAGTTTGTGAAACATTGGTCTAATGTGTCACTCTCGCAATCGACTGGACTGCTTATTACTTCGTGACTCAAAACCCGTTTGGGTGTACTGAGGTTGTTTTTTCCTAAATGATTTTCCATTCCCCCTCCATGCAAACTCGTATACACTTTCTCTGAAATCAACCTTGCTCGTCATAAATACAAGAGTGTAATTAGTAAATATACGTACAACCCGTTGACCTCAGTGGTCTTGGGATAAAGTTCTCACCTCAAGACTTGATGTTCGTGGGTTAAAACCCAGCCGAGGTCAATGGATTTTTCCTGAACGATAAAAATCCATAGCACATCTTCCTTCGGCGGGAAAGTTTAATTTAATTTTAGCACCGCGTCTTACTACCCGTTCGGATTATACGCTTAAGTACTAATTACGCTAATGCGTTAGGAATTGAGAAGGTAGAATTTAGAGGAAGTGAATCCGCATTTTTGGGGAGGGAGAGTGGAAAACAATTTAGGATAAAAACCAGTTCATCCAACAGAAATTCGAACCTCGATCTCTCCGCCCTCGGCAGTCAAGCTCCACACGAAACTAGCGCAATAGCCAACTAAGCCACCGAGGTGGGTTATAGGGAAATTAAATCAGTCGGTCCCATGTTTAAAGTGACATGTAAAAGAACCCTGAGAAGTGTGTGAAAATACCTTTCCCGGCAAAATTGGTGGAAACCTTTCACGCTCGCTCGAAGAAATTCAGTTTGTAAGGCAACCTGGAACCCCCACACTTCCTGAACTCCCCTAGTACATTATATTTATACCAGATGGTGTAGGCAGCACTAACCAGCCAAAAGGCTGAGTTCATTCCCAGCGCAGCATTGATAGAAATCACATCAAACCAATCTTCGGGTTGTTGAACTAAGAAGAAGAAAGTATAGCCCGAATGGACAGTGAGACGTGGTGACCAAAAAAAAAAGTAGGTATAAGTTATAGTTTTAGATTTTATAGGACAATACCTGAAGTTATTTCACATAAATCTAAACCAAGATAACTTCTCATCAAGAAATAAATCTGAAGTTATTAATTTCAATGCCTAGTGCGTTTTTCTACTACTAGGCCCTAAATGTTTTTAAAACATAATAAGTGTCAAGAAACTAGTTTAATATACCGACATCTTTATTCAATTATAAAGTTTATGTTTAAGTTAATTGCATTAATAGATTATTGACCAGCTAATGTTTTCACTTTCTCGCTATTTAACATATAGAAAGTATTGTGATCGTCAAAAACATCGAACTCGAGATTTTTATTAATGTTGATGTTTTATGACCCTTCGAATCCGAAAAAGTAGGTATAAGCTATATTTCTAGATTTTATAAGATAATACCTAAAGTTATTTCACGTAAATCTAAACCAAAATAGGTGCTCATCTAGAAATATATCTGAGTTTCTTAGTTTTGACTTTTGATAATAAGTGTCAAGAAAATAATTTAATATACTGACATCTTTGTTCGATCATTAAGTATCTGTATAAGTCAAGTGCTTGGATAGATTTTTGACCGGCTGATTTATTTATTTTCTATTTATTTGTTTGATTCTTAAATATATGCCACCAATAATCCCACAACGGTCTAAATTAACACTATTTGTCAACAGTGTCAAATGCGAAACATCCGATGTTGTATGTCAATTCCTCAAAGTAGATATTGCAATTTGTTTATGTTAGATAAAATTATTTCGGAAATGATATAATATAACTATAGTTTGCTGTAGTAATAATCTCTAATGTATAATCACTATATTATAATTTAGTGCAAATTAAATCTTCCAAGATAAAAAATAAAACAAACTTATTAATAACTACAAACATTCCATATGTATAGTAGTAATTTAATAGATTGGTACACATTTGTTTGTCGTTCACAATAATGTATAGATTATGATTATATTTACAAAAAAGTTTTTTTTAGTAGTAAACCTATTCTAGAATAGAAAGATGGTCTTAAAATACATAAGGCGAAATATGTTGAAATTTTTTAACATCCCGCAATTTAAACTTATATTTCTGTTCTCCTAACTAGCCTAATATAATTACATTTAATCAATTTCCTCCACAAATGGGTATTTTGGTTCCTTGTGTCAAACATATTTTATTTGAAGTTTTCAAAGTGCTTGAACTTTTCACATATATTTTGCAAAACTTTGAACGGAAAATGTATTTAAATCTGTTGTATTTTCTTTTAAATGACAGATTGATTTACTCATGCTCTGTGTATGGGTTGATTTTTTTTTTAATTATGTTTTAAATAAAAAGAATCAAAGGAACAGATAAAAGTGTAAATAAGTTGAAGTTGGCAACCATAATAGTCCTCCAAAATAAACGAAGAGATTATCGCCATAGATGAAAACAATACTCCTAGATTGCATATTAAGGCTAAAACTAACAAGATCTACAGTCCAATTTCTATAGGAAGAACCTTTTATTTTAAAATACAAATACATACTCTTTTGGTTGATTGTTTTAATATATTATTAATTTTATTTTATATGGATTTATAATATTTATTATTATTATTATTAGCACCGCGTCTTACTACCCATTCGGGTTATACGCACTTACGCTAATGTGTAATGAGAGGGTGATTGTGAGATGAAATGAAGGACCTACAGTTTAACAAGGAATCCGAACCACGGTGGAGGCCTGGCATTCCCCACATTCACAAGATGTCTTGTCAGAGGTGAAGGAAGGGTTTGGAAATCAGATAAATCTGTGCCGGGACCGAGGATTGAACCCCGGCCGCCAGCACAGAAGTCTGACACCTTACCCCTAGACCTCCAGGTCACCATGTAATATTTATTAAAAGTAACTGTTGTAAATAACATGACTAGACATATGAATATGTCAAAGTTGATATTACTTTTTTAGCGGTTTGTTTAGGCATGTGCATGTTGAGAGGATGAGTGTGGATCGAGTTACGAAACAAATAAATTAAGTTATAGTGTTTGGATCAAAAGGAAGAGATAGGCCATGTAAGACATGACTAAATGTTGTAGACGAATTGTGAATGTGGGGAATACCAGGCCTCCACCGTGGTTCGGATTCCACGTTAAACTGTTGGTCCTCCATTTCATTTCACAATCACCCTACCATTACACATTAGCGTAAGTGCGTATAACCCGAACGGGTAGTAAGTCGCGGTGATAATAATAATAATAATAATTATTATTATTATTATTATTATTATTATTACTATTATTATTATTGTAGGCGAATGTGTTAAAAAAATAGAAAAGTTAAAGGTTGTTTCACACTATGGGGAAGCTCAGACTACGCTCAAATATCGTACAGTGTGAATAAAATAGAAGTGTTCACACTATAGGGAATGTCACGCTCACGCGCACTCATAATGACCACCGCGACCCTTGTCGAGAATATTTTGAGCGCGGTATTTTAATCGTACGATCGCTGATAGAAAGTCACTAAAACTTGGAATCCTATAAATATACAACTATTTGATTTAATAATTATAAAGTTAACCTAAAAAGTTACCAAAAGCTTCTAATAATACTTTCCTATGGATTAATATATAATTATTCTTTAAATTATAATTTAAACGGGCTAAGAATTTAAATACAATAATGGGATAATGTTTTCCCCTCAGTATTGAGGCAAAATGAGTTTCCAATTTCCAAAAAACAGGCTTCCTATAAAATTCAGACTGTAGATGAGTGGTTCTCAAAAGTAGTGTTGGAACACCCACGTAGTTACGATGGTTGATTAGGGATGCCGCGAAAATATGGGGAAATTCTTGATTATTTCTACATGTTTGACACATAAAACAAGTAGTTAGTGTTGATGTAGTATTTCTACGGTACATTTGTAATCACAAAAGACTATTCTTATTAAGCTGTACAATATTCGATGAAAACATTTGAAAAACAAACCAAACTGCGCATGCACGATTTACCCACGTTATCAACGTTCGCGAAGAGACCTGCACTACATCTTAGAGTTGTGTTTGTGTTTGGGGTATAATTGTGATTTATATAGTTATGAGTTATGACAGAAGAGACTGAAATAAAATTTATTATGTATAGCATCATCCTGTTATCTACGAGCAATATAAAAAGGAGTACCACAATAAATACATTTGTACAATTCTTGGGCAATAATTGGGAAATAAATTAAATATTCATGTAAAACTCTTTTTTTATTAATTTGGTAAAACAAAAATTATATGGGAAATTTTGTTTTATTTAATGAATTTTTTGTTTTGTCTGATGATGATATCCCAAAGGATCGAACACTTGTCCGAGGAATTGTCTTAAATACTTTGTTCCAAACAAATTGTTTCGACCCGTTAATTAGCGACCTTAAGGTTTTCTTAGCTCGAAGTGCCTGGTCGTGTGGACATTTCACCCAAGGGTGCCGCGGAGTAGAGGGGGTGCATCAAAGGGTGCCACTCGGGTTGAAAAACACTGCTCTAGGTCCTAGCGTATGAACTACTTGACGCCTATGATCGATTCAACAGAAAACGAGATCTTGGGTTTGGGTTTCGGTGCTTCGGTGTCGTTATCTGGCGGCGGCGGCGCGGGTCGCGTGGGTGTCTGAGGTGCGGCTGGTGTCCATAGGGGCAAGGGGAAGGGGGATAGCATGGACATGAAGGGGGGCGGGAGGGCCGTTTCCAGTTCGCGGTCGGCAAAGGCCCGTCTCTTGCGCAGCCTTTCGCTCAGGAGGGTCGGCAGGAACACTCCGGGCAGACGACACAGCCTCTGGCGGTAACCTGCAAGGACAAGGATCACCATCAAGCAGGACACACAGTTATTATTTTTCAACACGCCTCACTATCTCATCAGATTATATCCATGTATGTTAACTACACTAATAGAGCTTCAGTATCTGAATGGTCTAAGGCGTCACACTCGTGTTAGACTCCTACTAATGACAGGCAGATCGGGGTGGCTCAAATCTCAGCCTTGTCTACTGAGGTTGATCTTTCCTGTGAAGAGTTTCCCACTCTCCTTCGACGCAAATACGAGTAGATTAAATCTAAAACTTTTCCTTCCTCGTACCTACCCCATTAGAGTAATTATCATGAATGCGTATAGCCTGAATCGGTAGTAAGGTGCAGTGATAAAAAATATATCAAGGGCTAGAAAAGTAGAATTCATAGGAAATGTACCCGCATTTGAGTAGAGGAATAGGGGAGTGGGGGGG
>CABFVZ010003010.1:28934-52124 GCA_902151445.1 Timema monikensis
ATGATAATATGTATGAAAGTCCGTCATTTTGAAAGTTACATAAACAAAATTTTGTATTTCGGTTATTGACGTAAAACAAATAAATACGTGTTTCAGGAATTTTGGAAATTTTATTTAATAAGGGATGAAAAAGGGGGTGAAAGTTTGTATCGGACTTGCATTATTTTTGATCTGAGGTCAAGTTATGGTCATCAACGTAACGTAATATTTTAAATTAATCTGTAAATACATATGTATATTTTCGTATTTGTATATAATCAACTTCCACGCGAGCAAAGCCGCGGGCAACAGCTATCTAGTGTAGATATAAAGCTTTAAATACTTAACGTCCACCGTCCACCTCTCCCACTTTCCCAACACACTATTAGTTCGGCATATCTCTATAAAGCACAACTAGTGATTTTAATTAATATTAATATTATTATTGGTGACCTGGTGGTCTCGGGGTAAGGTGTCAGACTTCTGTGCTGGCGGCCGGGGTTCAATCCTCGGTCCCGGCACAGATTTATCTGATTTCCAAAACCTTCCTACACCTCTGACAAGACATCTTGTGAATGTGTGGAATGCCAGGTCGACACCGTGGTTCGGATTCCACGTTAAACTGTAGGTCCTTCATTTCATCTCACAATCACCCTACCATTACACATTAGCGTAAGTGCGTACAACCCGGACGGGTAGTAAGACGCGGTGCTAATAAAAATAATAATAATAATAATTGTTCGGTCCCTGACTTACTGTTTTCATTCATAATAGCCAAAGAAGAAAAGAGTGTCTACCTGCTAATCCGCCCCCTCCCCACCCTCTCTGCCCTTCCCAAAACTCAGCCCAGGACTTTCCAGTCCACCGCTGACGAAGACAGGTTTTTTGGTTCTCAACGGGACGGACCGTTAGCAACCCCTCTCACCTTTTTCTCAGCAACACAAACGCTATCTTACAGATTTTTCTCGACATTAGCTCTGTCCAAACAACGTTAAGAGGAAAGCTGAGGCGATTGAGTTGATCCACAAAGAGGTACATACAGAGAAAAAACTATAAAAACATTGACCCGCAAAGATATGAAATGTTTCAGGCAAATTAGCCTAAATCTTCCGAAGAAATTCAATTTGTCTTAGATTAGATTTAACCAAATACTACTCTAGACGAAAACTTTTTGCTAAAAAACGGAAAAGAGAAGGGTATTTAAAAGGGTCATACATACCTTTGATCTTTTGACTACTTAAAGACAAGAAAAGGCAGAGCTACATTTACACTATGAGAATCCTAAAGGAGGAGTGTGAGAAGAGACAACTTCACCTTCAACCTTTATACATTGTGATTGAATTCTAGCAAGCACGCCATGAGTGAATCGTGTCAACATTTCCACAAACCAAGATAGTAGGCTGTCGATTTCATTTGGTGCAAGCGAAACAATTTTATATTACAAATCTACATAAATACTGCTCTAATCTTTGACTATATAGTTGATTAGTATACATTTCATTGCTGATTTTTTTTTGCACTGCATTTTACTACCTGTTTGAGTCATACTTTTATGTGCTAATTATAATGTTTGACTTTGGGATGTAATAGGTTGAATGAAGAGAAAGTGAATCTGAATTTGCCTGGATGGAGAGTGGAAAACCATTTAGGAAAAGAACCCTTCAGTTAACTCGACCAGGATTCAAACCCCAAGTTCCTAATCATCGTTTTAAGGTTTTTTTTCAAAGTGTATTTGTGGGGAGTTTTTTAAATGATGAATAGGACTGTATAATTGATCTTAAAAAAATTGAATTATGGACAGTTTACTAATGACTGATTTTAAAAGAATTCGAAATTTCTAAAAATTAACTTCAACAATTTTGATTAAAATATACATCTTGGGTGTATTTAAGATGACAATTAATCTGTATACTTGGTTTTTGGGTCAAAGTCCTTTTAAGGGTAGTTTACTGATGACTAGTTTTACAAAATTCAAAATATTTTGAAATTATTTTTAACGATTTTATTAATAGAATTAGTGCTTTGTGAAGTGTGTGCCCCTCCAAAAATCCTTTGTATGACTTGTTTTTTATTTTATTTTTGTTATAATTATATTATAATTTAGCTTAAATGTAGTTACTATCAACAATGTTTTTAAAATGGAAATTTTACTGTTATGTTTTAATGTTTGATTTTGTTTTATATAATTAAATAATTTTTTTGACTTGTGTACTTCTTACCGCTCGCCAGAGCATTAATATTTGTTTATGTTCACAATTGGCGCAATTCGGGCAAGCCAATATCAAGTTATTCCCTATTTATGGAGACATTTGAATCTTCCTGTACAGTGGAATTTTATTAGTAATATTTGTAATGGATTTAGATATTAGTGTTCGACCAATATACTTATTATTACTAGACTGCGAATCAAATCTATAACTAGCAAGTTTAATATGTATTGAACCACAATTTTTTTTCGATTTATGTCCAGTGCAATTAAATTGGCTATGCATTCGCTGTCTAGTTAAGTTCGCGTAGATGTTTTAGTTAAATTGATGACACAGTCACATAATTTATGTTGGTCATGGTTGTCTTAAGGTCAGTGGCAATTCCAGGTGCAGTCTTAAGAGTATTGGGCCTAATGTTCACACTCGTTGGTATTCATTTCCAGTAAGTTACGAATTTCGATGTAATAAAAATAGTTTACATAATATTTTTTCTTAGATTGTTTTATTTTGGAAAAGGTTTTTAAAGCTTTTTAAGAAATACTTATATTGGAGTTTTGTCTACTGTATTTCGCATATATATATATATACTGAGTTAGGGTTTCCAAGTTCAGCTCCCACAAATATTATTGTGTGTGTGTGTGCGCGCGCGCACCACGCCTTACTACCTGTTAGGGCCTCTGTCCTAATTGCATTAATGTGTTAGGGATTAGGAAGTTTGAATTTAGAAGATGTTTACCCTTATTTGCGTGGAAGGAGAGTGGAAAATAATCCTCAGTACACCCACCGTCATCGGAAGTCTGTTCTTTTGCGAGAGTGACGTCTTAGATCATGCGGCCACCGAAGTGGGCGAACACTGTATCATAGGTGAAATTTGTGTTTCATATTTCACAGTGTTTTATGTGTGTGTATAGAGTATTTATTGTCATTCGAAATATCCAGATATTTACACTAATGAGTTAGAGGAAATGTACCTACATTTTCGCGGAGGAAGAGCGGGAAATCTATTAAGAAAATCTTGTAAGTATTCCCATCTGGGATTCGAACCACCACCTTCCCGTCACTGTGCCCACCAGTATGTGTCATGGTGATTAATTATGTTCGGGGGATTGGGTGCTGTGTTTGTTCTTGAGTTAAGTTAGTTTGTAAGTAGTGAGGTGGTTCACAAAGTGCACGTGAAACACCCACTGCCGGTGGGCATGTAGTTTTAAATGTCAAGCTCATATGTCTGGTTGGCGCAGCGGGGAATTCCCGTGGTCGGGTTTTCTGAGGATGTGATTCTCTAAATGGTTTCTCATTCTTCCTCCACGTAAATGTGTGTATGTATATACATATTCTTAATTCAACATTCATAACCTCTACTACAGCAATGTAGATAATATATTTTATGCGATACGCTTTGTTGGCAGAATGGTCTAAGGTAGCCTTTTTCATCCAAAGTCGGTCAGTCGGTAGCGCGTCTGTCTACTTAGCTACAGATTCCCGGGTTCAATTCCCAATATGGTAAAAAAAATGTATCGTTGGTGAAATGTGGGTTTGCCTTCTCACAGTGATGAATTAACAGCTGAGGGTGGGAGGGGGCTGGATATTGTGTCTGTTCTAAATTTAAATTAGTAGGTCATTTGCGGTGTAATCAGTCGGTTCAGAAAGTGCACCTTAACTACCTTGAATAAATGGGGAAAAAAAAATTTTAGTTACTTATATATAATCGTAATTTTTGTTGGTAGACTCGATCTAATTTTACTGCAAAAATATTAATTAATCTCTCAAAAATGTATCATGTAATATGCATGCATACACAACTTCATATATTATTTTTTTATCCGTATTATTATTTATTAAATAAATGTATAGTAAAATGCAGCCATGAATTTCGGAAATAAAGATTTTTATTTGAATTAAAATCTATTTCACATCTGCCACCTGGGGTTTCCCTTTAACTTTACTCCAGAATACTGTGAGGGCCACATTTACAGTGAGCGTGGGTCGCTTGGTGCCCTCGAGTCACCAGTTGCACCACACTGGTCTAAGAGTCATTCTAGTATTAGATTGACCTGCTGAAGACAGGGAGATCGGGGTTAGAATCCCGGTCGTGTCTACTGAGGGTGGTTCTTCCTAAATAGTTTAATAGTTTCCTTCTACGCAAATGCGGGTTATATTACCTCATCCCTACCCCATTAGAATAGTTATCACAATATGCGTAAAACGTGAACTGGTAGTAAGACGTGGTGATACAAAAAATATACATGCATACATCCCGAACGGATAGTGAGAAGAAACGGGGGAAAAAAAAGAAGATATTGATGGAGTCATTCTGACAGCTGTCAGGAATTGGCTGACTAGGCGACTTGTTCTGTGTCATCAACCTTGTTCAAAGAGAATTACAAAATATATTCCAGTGCTGTACAAATATGAGAAGACGTGTGGATAGTAGTAAACCAGGGATATTCTCTTTAATGACCTATGAAAATAAATAAATAGAGCAATGTTTTGTAGTTAGGGTCACAACCTCGAACTTAATAAGTGGTTTTTTGTTCATTGGATATGTTATGCTAGTCGCGGTCTGTTTACAAGGTCGGGTCATTTGCACCTGACACTTGAACCATCGTGTCAACACGTGAGGAACTTTCAATAACTGTCCTGTAGTCTCGCGTTTGATGCTCGATTGGGGACTTGTCTGCCTAGGCAACTAAGATAGTGTCAATCAGATGTTGGCGTAGGTTAAATTACGATTAAAAAAATAAGCTCAGTACACGAGTTTAGTGTTTACTGAAATGAACGTCAAGCTATTTTCTTTGACCATTATTATACTACTATAAAGGCTCTTGATTGACTCAACCACTTCCAGATGAGATAGAAACTTAAAATTTTGCAAACTTAGAGCTTCTAGCCTGTAACCGACGGGAAAATTCCAAAACGTTAAAAGTTTTAATTTAAAGCCCCTGAAAAAAAGTCAAAATGGCGGAGTAACTTTAAAGTCGGTGTGGACCATTCTTTGGAGGTCTCTTGTGGCTAAATAGTAAGACCTATATATATAAAAAAAGCTCTGTAATTACATTATTTTACATTCACTTGCAAAGTAAACCCACTGGAGGTTTGGGGGCGTGGTCTTCAACGAGCAAAGCGAGTTTATAGCTATAAACCTGTAAACTTAGTTTAAAAGTTGACCTTTTCTACTCTGAAAAGTTCAGGTGACCATAAAGAGCAAAATGCCCGGGTAACGAAAGATAACTCGTATAGGATCATAGAATGAATATTTGTGAATAATGGTACTATACAAGTCAAAGTCGAGTTTGGTACTTTGGGGTTTTAGGAGCCGTATGCAAGAACTTGACTAAGTGGATGCTTAGTGGACATCATAGGTTAAAATGTGGAGAGATATTGTGCTTGGGACCACACTATCGGTCCACTAAGCATTCACTAATGTTCTTACATACCGTCCTTCAGAGTTATACCGGATACTGTAACGTACCTGCGTAGTGCGACCTGTGCAGCCATAACCCTCTGTCGCTCCACCACCAGCTGGCAGTTGGGACACTGGCACTCTCGCCAGCGGCACAGCCTCTTGTGACCTTTGAGACAAGAGATGACGCCGTGGTTACGGCACCTCGCGCACTTGGGCGTCCTCAGCAGACGGCGGTGCCCGGTGACACGGACCTTAGGTTCCATTCAGTGGCCCCCCCACGTGGCCTCGCTACAACCAGTGCACCGGCGCCGTCATTACTGCGTGGAATAATTCAAACGTTAGGCATACTGTTTGAAAAATAGTATTAAGGCGACCGCCTGGTCAACGAGAAAATATCAATAACTGTCAGACCACACGACTTAAATACGATGGTCTGTGTTGTTTTCTGGAACTAATTCTCTATTGTGTCCAAGCTTATAATCCTTTTCGCCCTTTACCCACAGGCACCCTTCGTCATATCATTATGATAGAGAGGAAATCAAATTATGAACATTCTCATCTCAAGGTAAAGACTAGAGCTCGCTGTTAGTTAACAACTATCTTAAAACCTTCTGTTGTAAGCCTATAAAAATGTACTCTATTTGTTAGAGGAAGACTAAATCTAGAGCCTATTTTCATCGAGCCTGGTCTCATAGCTTTGTAAATATGCTGACAAAGTCGTTGAAAATGAACTATTGTCACACATGTTTTCTATTAATAAAACTCAAACTATAAGGCTATTAAGAAAAAAGAGCCCTGTTGAAATATTTTGAATTTATTTTGGTATGAGCCGTATTTTGAAATAACGCTTCATAGAATTAAAGATTGCGTTAAGAGTTGAACGTCTGCGCAGAAATTTCTCGCTTATCAAGGCGATCCCCTTAAATATATGCTGATTTAGGAGTTTTTAAAGCCCTTTGCCACATAACAAAACACATACAATCCGTGAAAACTTGATAAGACTATTCCTTTGATAGCGTTGTTATGAAACCGAGGTAATACTTTCAAAACAATTCACACCAACATCTGAGGGTCACATAGTTTAATGCGTCACTCTCGTGTTAGACTGAATTTGACGGTGACGGAGTGATCGGGGCTCGAATCCCGGCCGGGTGAACTTATGGTGGTTTCTATTAAATGGTCTTACAATCACCCTCCACGCAAATGCGAGTACTTTTACTCTACCTTCAACGTCCCTACCCCTTTAGCGTAGTTAATGCATGAATACAGCCCCAACGTTCAGTAAAACGCGGTGGGTGGAAACCAACTAGTAACAATAATTAAATAATTAATTTTTTAAAACTTGTTCCGGATCTCACAGCTCGTCCGGACTATAAACCATTGATTCCAGTACTAGGGTAAAGGTGAGGGAGCTAAAGCTTGGGAGAAATACAGCCGAATTTGCGTGGGGAGAGTGTGGAAAACTGTTTAGGAAACTCATCAAAGTACACCAGAACCCGATTGAAACTTATCACCGAGTTTGTACTTTAAACTTTTGAACTAACTGTTTCGTAGCTAATATACCGTTGAGTCACAACTGGATGGAGTGTTATTATTATACTTCTATAAAGTCACATGGCTGACTCACTCACTTCACTGACATTAATGTTTACCCACTTCCAGATGAGCTACAATCTTGCAAATTTTGTGAACTTCTAGCTTCTAGCTTGTAGCCGACGGGAAAATTCCAAGAAGCTAAACTTTTTAATTTTTATCCCCCGAAAAAATTCAAAATGGTGGAGCAGCTTTAAAGTTGGTGCGGACCTTTCTTTGGAGGTCTCTTGTAGCTAAACGATAACACCTATAAAAAACCCGGCTCTGAATTTACATTAGTTTACATCCATTTGCAAAGAAACCGCGCTGGGGGTTTGGGGGCGGAGCCCCCAGCGAACATTATTATTATTATTAGCACCGCGTCTTACTACCCATTCAGGTTATACGCACTTACGCTAATGTGTAATGGTAGGGTGATTGTGAGATGAAATGAAGGACCTACAGTTTAACGTGGAATCCGAACCACGGTGGAGGCCTGGCATTCCCCACATTCACAAGATGTCTTGTCAGAGGTGAAGGAAGGGTTTGGAAATCAGATAAATCTGTGCCGTGACCGAGGATTGAACCCCGGCCGCCAGCACAGAAGTCTGACACCTTACCCCNAGATAAATCTGTGCCGTGACCGAGGATTGAACCCCGGCCGCCAGCACAGAAGTCTGACACCTTACCCCTAGACCACCAGGTCACCTTCCCTACGAACAAAGCGAGTTTTATATAAAGTGGCCTTTTCTTACAACGCTTCGACCATATGCTGGTGAAATTTATTAAAATACCCCCTCATATCCACATACCCTTAAAGTAGGAGCATAGAGGACGTGAGTTAAGGCTATTGTTTCTGCAATCTTAATAGCAAATAATTTTGTTGCCCAAAATAGATTAAATATTTCTCTATCAGAAACACAGAGTTTAATTTTCTTCGCATGGTTATTTCAACAGTTCTGTGTAAATGTGTTACAAGCAGAAGCTCCAGAACAAGTAGGGGAGGGGGCTCGAGCCCCCTTTTTATTTTGAGGGATTATCTTAAGGCCCCCCCCTCCCCTCAATATGTATCAAGTAAATTCAAAACCCATGTATAAAACATATATCTATTACCATAAGTTTAGTAATTTTAAGTACTGTATTATTGACATAAATTTACAATTAATTTAATAGAAAACTGAAATGCCCTCATTTTGCAGTTTATTTTTCTAGTGAAAGAAAAAGCTCTTTCACAAAAATGTATTAACTAACATTAGGCCTAATTTTGATTGCCTTAAATATAAACAATACCAGAACAGTAAAGCTATAGGGTTGTACTTATTGACCTTTATGGCACAGATTAGAACAAATTGGAAAAAATTCACGGTTGAATTGTTAGTTTAATTTTAACATGAGGTGGATTTTCAACCACAGTTCAAACTTTATTTTTGCCATATTTTTATCAACCCTAAAATATTATAAAGCTGGATGGACATCAATAAAATTAATACGCTTTCTTTTTGTGGTTTGAATCAAATATGTTATTATTTTTAAACCTACGTTAAACATTGTTGTGATAATATATTATATTTTGTGTTCATGGTTTGTAAGAAAAATACTAAATATTTAATCAGCCTTAGTTTAAAGGTTTGTTAAGTTGTCTTCCACAATATGAGCCTTTATAAGGTTGACACGTATACTTAGTTTACCCTGAAAGATAGCGAGCTTACCCTGCATGGTTCAACTATGGGCGTAGCTAATACGATAAAAATATAGCATGGGTGTAGTGAGGTGATAATTATGGGGTTTAAACCCCCCACACCTTCCCGAAAATTTCTGAAGTTTTTAATTTTGATTGCAAAAGAATGTTTGTGAAACTATTTATCTTAATTTTACTTTGCAATCCGATCTTCAGAGAGAGTAGTTTATCATCTATCAGCAACCATTTTTCAAAAATGTGTCAGGGGGGAAAACCACTTGAAATAGCTTCTAGAGGCATCTATTTAACTTTTACAGTAAAAAAAAAAGTTGAAGATCCCTCTAAATAGCTTTTTATTGGCATCAAAATGTCTGGAGTAGGACCATTATATAATTATTTCTAGGTAATCTAATTTATAAAAAAATCTGGTCTAGCGTTACTTAAAATAGCTTTTAGAGCATCCAGTTTTCAAACATTAACTGGGAGGAAGAAAAGTGTATAAAAAAATTCTAGGGCATCCAATTTTTAAACATTAACTGGGAGGGAGAATAATTCCTCAAATAAATAAATCTTGATATCTCCTCTTCCCCCCACCACTCAAATAAGGTTCCACCACCACCCTTTAAAATAATTTTCTTATTCCTCAAAAGTTTTAAAATCATGTCATAGAATTACAATTTGGAATTCTCCCAATATTAAATTCTCTCTACACCCATTAGACTAAGAAATGCTACCCTTCAGGGTAAAGGGAATGTACATGGAAAACAGAGAAAACTCGTAAAAGTGAGTTAATCTGGTCTAACATGAAAATTTAAGGAGAAATCAGATAAATTATAATATGTCATTTTTTTTCAATAATTTGTGAAACCTGAAGTAGAGAACATTACCAATCCTAAACTATTAGTCTTGGCCCCAATTAGTGTTATTTCTTTATGATCTTTGTACCAAGAATTTGATAGCAGACAATGAAAACTACTGAGATTTTGTATGTAGGCCAATAGTTTTTATTATACAATACTGGTAAAGTAAATATCTTATGGTCTGGAAAACCTGGGTAAGTAAAACAATATTAAAGTTTAGGCCTTAACAGCGCTGTTTGAATGTGTGTAAAATAAATACATTTTTCAGCAGAAATCAGCTGGGCTTAAAATTTTAATCATCCGTCAACCTGGATGATATATCTCAAAATAAAAGGACACTAGAATCTAGGAATATTGTTTAATCATTAACCTTAAGTTGCATTATAATGTGTAGAGTATCTGTCGAGAGGATCAGAATTAATTCAAAATGTGATTACAACAAAAACCTTGTAATGGGTTTTTTTCTTACCACTAATAACTGTCTTGCATTGCGAACTATCAAGAATTGTATTTTTTTACTTAAAACTTTCAAACGAACATTATTTCTGTATTTGAGAGGTTTTTCCTCGATTAATTACTATAGAAAGACATTTTGAGATGTAAAGGTTTTCCTCTCAGGTGTTTTATGCTCTCCACTTGTAGTATTCTTAATGTAAATTATAGATAACCCTGGAATTCAATAAGACCCATCCATAACACATACAAAAATGTAATAAATATTTGTTTGGTTGTGTACACTAAACTCTAGCTACAATTTTTTTAAACTCAAAATATCTTATAAAGGCATCACATTTTTTTTAAATGCCATGAAATAACCACCATAAAAAGTTTAGAGAGGCATACATTTTTCAAAAATTTGTTAGAGGAAGATCACTTTAAATTGTATTTACAGGTAGTAAATATTCAAAAGATTTCCAGGTGAAGAACAATTTAAGTCGATTTTAGAACAATTCAAATCTAAAAAAAAAAATCTTTTGGGTGAGAACCACTCCAAATAATCTCTAGAAGAGTATAATTTTCGTAAATTTTTCCAAGTGTGGACCACTCTAAATAGCTTCTAAAGGCATCCAAGTTTCGAAATTTTTTTGGAGGTCTTCCGATTCCCTTTTTGGCTTGGAAGCCAGGATGTTAATAACACCGCAAATATCACTGGATAATATAATTACTTATGAAATAAAAATATAGATGGGGCCTACCCATAATTTTTAATTGTTAGCCGAAAAAAAATCGCCACGCTCTTTTCCATCCAAGTCTCTACTATGTTGTTACTACACATATTCACAAAGAAAGACATACAAAAAAGTATTACCCGTGAAAAATAAACCTCCTTCAAATATCTTCAAAAATCATCCAGGGAATCAATTGTACCTGGTCAGGAACACCGGACACCATCTCAGTTGAGCCCCCCCTCCCCCTCTAACCCNTCCTGGCTAAGTATGCTGAAGCTATTATTCCGTAAATGGTTTTACGATCTTCACCCCCCCCCCCCCCCCCCCCCACACACTTTCAAATATCTACCAGAGCCCCTGGTCATGAATATAAGAGCCATTAGATGAGACAGGTTTTATACAAAGATATATTTTTTTAATTAAATTCCAGAACACAGAGGTCACCATGTGAATAAAATTAAATATCTATGTTTCTTCTGGAAAATTATTTGATTTCTTTTGAGCAAAAGGTTTTGCTATAAAAACGATGGCAGTGACGGGCGCTATCTAAACACGTTTATTGAAATATCGTGGAAGGACGATCAGTATTAGTTTGACAGTCACTTAAAAGCCCGTATCACCCCATTGATAAGCAGGGACAGGATTTTGATTACCTAAAAATAATCAAAAAAGGATTTGTAAAATAACCTAGAAAATTCTAGAAAATTACTTTAAATATTCAAAAAATTACCTAAAACTATTCCCAAAATCTAGTTAATTCACACGACTTTAACAAACATATTTTTTACAAATTTAAAGTGTTATGAAATGCCTTTAAAACCTAAACTCTTGCATTCTGCTAAATATAACATGGATTTAGAAATATCTTCTTCAAAAATAATAGCTACCCCCTCTCAACGCAACCCATTATCTTCTCATTCCGACAACTGTGGTAAAAAAAAAAATGTTTCAGTATTTATGCAGTTATAAAATATTGATAGCTGACCTCGATAGTCCTGGGGTTAAGTGCTCGCCTCAGGAGCCGAAGATTTTGGGTTCAAATGCAGCTGAGGTCGATGGATTTTCCTCAAGCAATAAAAATCCGTAACAAAACTTTATTCGGAGCGAAAGTAAAGCCGTCAGTTCTATGTCGATTGTGGCAGGTAAAAGAAACTTGGATAATATGTGAAAGTACATTTCCGGAAAAATTGGTAGCTCCTTTTGCGCTCGCTCATAAAAATTCAGTGGGGGAACACAACGGGAACCACCACATTTACTGAACTTCCCAAGTACATAGGATTTCTACCAGATGGCGCAGACAACACTAACCAGCCGAAGGGCTGAGGGCATGCCCAGCTCCGTATGGATAGAAATCACATCAAGCCAGCCTTCAGGTTGTTGACTAAAGAAGAAGAAGAAGAAGAAAGTAATATTAATAGTATTTAAAAATAAACTTATTTAACGTGAATGCCTTAAAATGAATCAAAAATGCCTAAAAATGACTTTAAAAGACGCAAACAAGGAAAATATGACATTAATTTCCAAAATGAAGGGAATAATGAACAGAGTTAATGTAACCTACTTATGACGAACGAAAAAAAAAAGACATGTCAGCAAATTTTGTGCCCTGCTAATAACACTTGTCTTAGGCAGATAAATACAGTTCAGACCAGATGTTGCACCGTGGTGGGGTTTTCTGTAATCTTCTTTAGAAATCAGTGGGACTGAGACCACCGGTACAAATTTATAATAATTTTAAAATAAAAAATTAAAATAAAATAATATTTTTTTTCTAAACTCCATGGAGTCAGCCCGCAAGCAAGCGATAATGATCAAGAGGCCACCGCATGTTAGCGAATATGGTGCCAACATTTGTGGATATAGGCTGTCATGTTGTCAACACATAGAACCTTTCAACCGTTAATCTTAGTTTTCTAGAGTGGACCTGCTAATTCTTGATTCAAGTAACCCCTCAATTGTCCCCACGAGGCTGATTTTGGCCGCGTTCTAGACCCACTGCTTCACATAAAAAAAATTGCACCGGGGATCGTACCCGGGACTTTTATAATAATAGCCAGGAACTCTGACCACAAGACCACAGAGGCGGTTTGAAATTATAATAATCCTAAAATTAAAAACTGTTCTTCTGAATCCAATTTTTCTATTGTCAAGTGAAGAATGCAGAAAATAGTATTTTTGGGGGGTTTTCTGGTTCGAACACATTCTTGTATCTAATATCCCGGTTAATCGGGGTTGTGAAAGGGATTTTTTAAAAGTGGAATTGAAGGTGGTAGCACGAGCTAACGTCAGTATTTTTTTGTAGTTTTTATAGCAAAATATATTTGTGGAACCAATAAACAAACATTTTTCACATGAAGAAATAAATTCCTGTTCAAAAGTCACAATGTTCATGAGAATAAATTTTAAAAAAAAGTTTATAAAACTGTGTGTCAAAAACTAAACAAACTATACCTACGGAAGTTTTTTTTTTTTACCCGTTTCAGTGGCACATGGTCTAACGCGATACTCTCGCAGAAGTTCGAATCTCGGTTAGGAATACTGAGGGTGGTTTTCCACTCTTCCCCCATGCAAATTCGGGTACACTTCTTCTCAATATAACCTTCCTAATCCCTAAAACCACTAGCGTATTTAGTACATAAGCCTATATAGCCCGAACGGTTAATAAGACGCGGTGATAAAAAAAAATTGCCAAAAAGGTTTTTTGATATAAAAACTCTAATAATAAGGATATTAGCCCACGATAACACCAACCTCACCTCACATTACTGAAACTACTTTCATACGTCAAGTCATGTGATCCGCTTGTTGCTTTTGAAAGATACAGTAGTAGCAATACCTTACTAATAAATAATATACTGCTATAAATGTCGACCATAAAAAATGTGTTTTCTAAATTTACTTCATACCATGTGGTCATTGTATTTCAGCAAAAGTTTCACAAATTAAATTAACCAATGGTACAGGGTTCGATTCCCATGTGCAGGTGTCATTTTTGTATTTATTTTAAATGTGGTCCCCTATATAGGACAGTGTCGTAATTATAATCATTTGCAACTTGTGTGTTAATATCCATGGAAAAAAAACTTCTTAGCTACATATTCTTAAATTATTTTTTTTAACATTCAATACGATCATTTTGTTATATGTAAATGGATTTGTATAACTTTTATTCACTGATTAAGCATTGTAGACTCGAAAAATCAATACCTAAACTTGTTGTTAGTTTTTAAATAATAATAATCCAAGAATATTTGATGTACACAAAAAAAAAATAGTTATATTATAAACTCAGATCTTAAATAAACATTAGTTATTTTTAAAAAGGGATTTAACTAGACATCTTGTGAATGTTGGGAATGCCAGGCCACCACCGTGGTTCGGATTCCACGTTAAACTGTAGGTCCTTCATTTCATCTCACAATCACCGTACCATTACACATTAGCGTAAGTGCGTATAACCCGAACGGGTAGTAAGACGCGGTGCTAATAATAATAATAATAATAATAATAATAATAATAATAAAAATAAAAAGGGATTTAAAAAAAGTAAACATCCTTATTTTCTGTTTGGATGAGTCCGTATTAATTTTTAAAGATCTAGTAACAAATCAATGTTTACCAGCTATCTTGGTGAATTAACCGTAAAATATAAGTATTTTGTCTTAAAATTAGATTACGTACAGCTATTATTAATTAATGTGATTCTTTTTTTTCATTTATAATTTAATAAACATCTCTTTGTACCTTAATATGTTTTATCAATATAGAATAATATTAATTTTATAAATTTATATAATGATTTCAAATATTTAATTAAATATATGATCATATAAATAATGAAACAAATTTAAGTAGTATTTTATTTGAGTGATCAATAAAGGTAAACAAATACAAGTTATTGGAAATCCTGCAACTTAAAACTTGTTTTAATTTTAAAGCAAACAATAGGAGACTCTTGATCAATATAAATTGGGGGAAAGGTGAGAAAGTTATTGTTTAGAGGATATATGTCCACGTTTACGTAAAGCTAGATTAATAGATCATTTATACAAAAAACAATTGAATACACCTTACCTAAATTTTAAGCTCCAATCTCCCCGTCATCGGCAATACAGTCTATTGAAAGAGTGAAGCCTCATACCACGTGACCAGAGAAGTTGATAAGACAACTTTCATGATTATATTTATGCCATTGAAACTTACTCTATAAGGAATGTTTTAGATTTTAGTAATAAATTCATTAACATTAAAAAAAAAATAGCCCCCTGTTCAGTGGCCGAATGGTCTAAGGTGTCACGCTAGTAATAGAATGGCGTGCTAAAGACGAAGAGATCGGGGTTCGAATCCTGGTTGGGTCTACTGAAAGTGTTATTTCCTAAGAGGTTTCCACTCTCCTTCCACGCAAATTTGGTTGATTAAATATAAAATTGTTCCTTCATCGTCCCTACCCAATTTTAGTTATATCATATATGCGTATAACATAAAAAATGTATTAATACGCGGTAATAACGTAAGTAAATAAAATAGTATCCGCAGTAATAGTTATAAAATATCGAACAGTTTAACGGTTACTCTTTCATAAATAGTGATAAACTTCAAGTATTAATTATACAAACATGTTAAAAATCTTTGTATACCACCGCATGACATTTTTGTTGACAAACTAGTTAAAAAAAATTAAAACCTATTTTCAATGTAATTTTTTGTTTTACATATATAATCGAAAATACATGTTTTGAAATATTTATTTAAATAATGTCACAATTTGTAATTTTTTATGTAGCCATTAAATTAATCATTAATCTAAACTATCACGATTGGTTTGCAATTAAAATGAATAAGGTATTGAAGTTGTTTTAAGGAAATGTAATTATTTTATAAATGAATTGTTTTGAAAGGTGTTAAAATGTCACAAGTGAGAAATATTTTTAAAGGTAAAATCCTACAATGTAAAAAGGAACACCAAGCAACTCGATCGTTATAAACTTTCAGCTGTTGAAACATGAAGTTGTTCTTACCTGTTTAACAAGACGGTTAATCGGTGACTTGTAAAACCACTTGTAAAGTAAGATACCTTTTATACGGCCATCAAAAACTCCCAGCCTTGTAAAGTCTCTCTCACTCACTCTCTCCCACTTGTGTTGTATATTGTTTAACGGCTCGGGTTGAACTTCAACTTGACACCTCCACAGATTGTCAACACAGGCCGCCCGCCGACTGATATTGTAACATGTTCCAACTTACACACACGTCCGACACTTTGGGGACTTTCATTCATGCTGAGACGACCGAGTGTAAAGATGGGTGGGGGAGGTTAGTAGAGGGGATTTGAAGGAAAGCGCTACCGAGGGGGCGGGGCCTAGCACTAGTCCACGTGGCAGCTGCCATGTGTGATGTGTCCGAAGAGATTCGGAACTATAGGGTATCTGGTCCTCACAGCGGTGGCCGTGAGATCTAAGGCACTATACTTTCAAAAGGTTTATGGTGGGGTTGTAGGTATCGCGAGTTAAGGGCAATTTGAAGTTTTTTATAGCAATTTTTTTTACCAATATAAATCAAATATTGCTCGACAACAAACATAGAGTTTAATTTTTTTCACATGGTAACTTCAACATTTTTTTATCTGTCAAATATGCCCTGGAATTTAATTACATTTTATTTTCATTTAAAAAGTTTGTCATCTAATACCGCTATGGTCATGACAAATACTCAACAACTGTTGATATCACCATGTGAATAAAATTAAACTCTATGTTTATAGTCGATCAATATTTAACTTATTTTTGTCCAAAAAAAATTGCTATAAAAAGTACAAAAACACTGCCCTTAACTCGCGTTTCCTACATCCTCACCTTAAACTGGCGTTGACGGGAATGTCAGTGTAAAATGTCAGCAAAAGATCCGCACTGTACTTGACAACCATTCACGAAGAGATCGAGGTCTAAATCTAGATTTATCTTCTTCAAAGAAGCGCTTGCTCCGAAGGAAAAATATAACTAGTTGTGTTTGTCAAAACAGGCATCTCTCATCAAGAGACCCTACACAGTTCTACGATAGAAACGTCTCAAATTAGTTCAAATAATCTTCTAGACATACTCGAGAGGTGATTTTCTTCTAGCATATCCACTTGAATAAACAATACTTGATATTACCCCTTTCGGTGGCCGCTGGTCTAACACGTTACTCTCACAGTTGACTAGACTGCCGATGATGGGGATATGGAGGTTCGAATCTCAGTCGAGGGTGGTTTTTCTAAAATAGTTTTTCACTCTTCCTCCACATAAATGCGGGTACACTTTCTATTAATATAACCTTACTCATCTCTAAAACCACTAGCGTAATTAGTATACTCCATTCACGGTAGGAATTACTCTCTGAAAGGTCTTTTTTCCTACCAATATCCTAATATATAATAGATTTTTAGTAGGGAAAAAGGCCTTTCAGAAAACAATTCCTACGGTGAACGGACTTTACACAAACTTATAACCCGAACGGGTAGTAATACACGGTACTGAAAATAACTTGATTAGACAAAATATGACGTGAACCACTATTTTAAGAAAAATCACGATTTTACTTTATTAGAGTTGTTCAGGTAACTCTACTGAAAATCTCTGAAAAAGTCCCAACAAATCAGTTGGGGTTTCCACCATTTTGCATCATAGATCCACCATATTGAATTTTTGCATTAATATTTCAAATGAAGCGTTGCAGTACACACAGTAATAAAATACGAATATTTATATTTTTTAGTTGCCGCTTTGGAAACGTTAGCGTATACATTGTTTTCTGCCGACACTTTAGCTCAGTCAGTTGCGTGTCTGCTTACTGAGTTATGGGCACATGGTTCGATTCTTGGCATGGCCGAAAGATGTATTATTGGTGAAATGTGGATTCCTATTTTATAGTGATGAATTAACGTACGGGGGCTGAATGTTGTGTCTGTTCTAGATTAATGTTAGTTTATAAGTCGTGAACTGATATAGTTAGTCGGTTCAGAAAGTGAACGTTGCTATCTCAAATAAATAGAAAAAGAATATATATATATATAAGTGTATATATATATAAGTGTATATATATAAGTGTATTATTGTGTTATTGAGTTTCAGTATGATTTCACTAAAGAGATAAGGACACACAGTTATCGGCCATGGCTGGGTTAAGAATTCATCTCACGGCCGATTAATCGAGAATATAGATGCACGATTACGCTCGAAGCAGAAATGGTATAAGAGTGCGGTTTTCTGAAAGCAGAATTTGAACAAAATGTCTTTGACCCACTTCAGTGGGCTAATGGTCTAACGCATCACTCTAATGTTAGACTGGCCTGCTGAAGACAGAGAGATCGGGCTACCAACCCCGGTCGAGTGTATTGAGGTTTTTCCCAACATTGTTTTCCATTCTCCCTCCACGAAAATTTGGGCACAATTTATTTAGATTCACTCGTCCTCATCATTAACTCACCAACGTAATTAAGACTTACGCGTGTAGCTTGAACAGGTAATAAGACACGATGCTACAAAAAATGTTCATATGCGTATAAACAAAGATTCTGCGACCAAAAAGAAAGCTTATGTTTAAACACCAAATGCTTGCTCATGACCAGAGCCTGGATGATGATGACATATTATCTTTATATGGGCACATCACAGACAATGCTCATGTGTACATACATTATGTCCATAATCCCCTTGTTGTGGTATATTTTATAAGAATTTTTTTTGTACTTTTTTTTTATCAATTTTGAATTTTAGGTAATATTTTATTAGTTTACGTTCTTTTAGAGTCATTATTAATAACTATTATGGATTTTTTAGTCTTTTTAGAGGTTTGTTTAGTGATTTTTAGACATTCGTGTTAAATAAATATGCTACAGTCGATATTTTATAAATGCTTACATTTTTTCAATACACAGTTGTCGGAATGAGAAGATAATCTAGTCTAACTATGTATCCTCTTTTGCTTATTTCTGAAGCAGATGTCAGTAAATCAATATTATATTTAGCAGAATGCGAGAGTTTAGTTGTTAAAGGTTTTTTATTGCCCATATATAATTTTAGTTCCCATTTTGTAAAGCACGTGTTTGATTTAGTTTTATGCATTTATTACGACACTATTCATATTTTTAGGTTTTTTTTAATTTGAAATATTTTTTTTAGAATTTATTAGGTTATTTATAGTTAATTTTTTTCATCTTTTTAGGTCATCAAAATCCGGGCTTTGCTCATGACTAATATTCAAGAACTGCTATGAGCTACTTTAAATCAAATCACACTTTGTTTTAATTTAAAAAAATCTATATTTTGAAAGGATTCTAGAAAAACTTTTAAATGAACGATATAACTAACACCTTTATAAAATAAAATAAAAAATAAAATTCTCTTATAACTTAACCCTATTCGCTTGCGATCTATGATTGTTTTGTTTTTTAATTTGTGAAACAACAGTTGCCAACCCTCGAGGCGAAATATCACGTCTCCCGTTCCATTATGTAAGCGATCAGTTTCCTGATGCGGTCAACAGAGGCTAACATTGGCGTTAGACGGACCAGCGGAGGGATATATTGGATGACCAGCTGAAGAAGGAGGATCGGAATTCAGCGCATGATTGAAAGAGGAGACGGATGGAAATGTAACTGAGGATTTTCCCCGGGCCTTCAGATGGTCGACTTACGAAGCAATCAGGTCCCGTCTCTAGTGGACTCTTTTCACACTTCTTGTGTAGTTTTAGATTTTTTTTCTTCACCCCGTTTCGCTACACAATTGGGTTGTACGCACTATGTATCAATTACGATAATGTGTTAAGGATGAGGAAGGTTAAATCTAGAGGAAATATGTCTATATTTACGTGGAGGTAGAGTGTAAAACTACTTAGGAAAAAAGAATGATCAATACATATGGCCACCCACTTCGATGGCCATACGGTCTAAGGCAGTGGTATTCAACCTGGGGTACGTGAATCCCCCGAGGGTACGTGTAGACATTCTAGTGGGTACGTAAAGTGACCGGGTGGTCTAGGGGTAAGGTATCAGACTTCTGTGCTGGGGGTCCAGGTTACAATCTTAACCATGCACATTTTAATCGTGCTAGTAGATAAGGGATAAGAAAATATAATATAGAGGAACTGTAGCACATATGAGCGAAAGGAATGTTGTGAAACACTATAAAATTAAAAAAAAAAAAAACTTTTATACATCCAGTTGGAATTCAAACCAGGACCTCCCCGACACCAGCAAACTATACCAAAATAATATGTCGTTTAATCCGCGTGACCACCAATGTAGGTCTATACAAGCTTACTATATGTGATTTATTTAAAATCATTAATGTATATTTAAAATATTAAAAAAACTTACATTCTCCCAGATGTTTATGTGAGTTAGCGAAATCCTCGAAGCTGTATTTATTAAATTATTTATATAAAAATTCCCAAAATCAAGTATTTAAAGTGATAAATAAAACTATTAAAGTTAATGCAGTTTGAATTTTTGTTAGCACCGCATCTTACAAACCGTTCGGGTTATACGCTTAATTACTAATTCCGCTAATGGGTTAGGAATTGGGAATGTTTAATTTAGAGGAAGTGAACCCACATTTGCATGGAAGGAGAGTGGAAAACCATTTAGGAAAATACCCCCTCAGTTCACTCAACCAAGATTCGAACCTCGATATCTCCATCCTTGGCAGCTTAGCTCAACACAAAACTAGCACGTTAGCTAATTACGCCACTGAGGTAGGTAGTTTGAATATATATTTTTGTTCAAAATAGTTAATGTTCATACTAAAATTAAGCTACAGTATTATGTTGTGAGTGTGTAAATGAATTCAGGCCGGATAGTAATATAAAAGTATTACAGACAAGTGGGCGGGTCAGATATGTCTCGCGGGCCGTGAGTTTGTGAACCCTGTGGTCTAGACTAACGGCCATCATCCTGAGTGTAGTTCATGTCCACAACCTGCCATGCATAGCTGTAGCGCGGGTCCATATATAGAGGAGGGGTTTTGATGGAGACTTCTTTTTTAGCACCGCGTCTTACTACCCGTTTAGGTTATACACTTATGTACTAATTACGCTAATTGTTTTAGGAATAAGGGAGATAATATTGATAAGAAATGTACCAACATTTGTGTTGAGGGAGAATGATTTTTTTTAATCACTCTCAGTACACCCAACCGAGATTCGAACCACGATCTCTCTGTCACCGGCACTCTAGTATACCGTAAGAGTAGTGCGATATACTACGTGGCCACCTAAGCGGGTGTTTTTAATGGATACTAAGCATGCCCTTCAATCCAGGTTTGTTTAATTTCACTCCGTCTTACCACCCGTCTGCGCTATACGTATCATCCAAATTCTGATCGACAGTTTAGTGAGACTAAAATTGAAACGAAGTGGGCTATTAAGAATATTAGAAATTCACCTAGAGGGAGGTTGGAAAACCTAAAATACTAATGATGTTTTAAGTGGGACTTGTTAATACAAACCGGTTGATAAGTTAAGCAAGAATTGGCTAAGAGTGTAGTTATAGCAACAATAAAAATAACAATAAATATAGTACATTAATTTTATTTTTACTTTTATGTGCAGCTGGTCACTGCTCTCCGGCTCCATTTTTCCCTCTAGTACGAATACTAATTTAATTTCAACGACTTTAACTATATAACCTATTGACAAACTAGGAAAAGAAAGGATTTTAATAAACTGCACCAGCATTAGTTTGAAGAGGAAATAGTAAACCCTATGTTAATTTGTTCAAACAGGATTCCCGATGTGGCTGGTGACTTGAGGTAGGCTTATATGTTGCCACTTATGAGACATACTTGGATAGCTCGGTGGTATAACAATGGCGTGTTAAGTCAAAAGCTTATGGGTTCTATTCCTGTGCCCGGTTGTCATTTTTGAAACTTAATTAGTTAAAAAATAATCAACCTCTTGGTTTTTATATTTTTGATTGTTTGATAAAAATGAGTATTTGAACAAGTGAGAATACCACTTTCTGAAAGTGGAACATTATTAATAATAGTAGTAATAATAAATACAGTTTAGAGTGCGCCCACAAATCACAATCAATCACTCCTGATGGGCGTGTTGGTCGCTCTCCAAAAATAATGCCCTGAGCAGATCTGTCCCTATCAGCTGTCATCTGTATTCTCACAACCTACCTCTTCCAGGTCTTGCTTTATTTCTATCCGTGTCTCTTTTATCTCAGTTACTTCTCTTTCCCTCCCCCTCTTGATTTTAGCCACGTTTTATCTTTATGAGCCACCCTCAGTATGCTCGGTTGGTATTCGAACCCCGGCGGTGACAAAGTTCAATACTAGTCTAACGCCTTTCGAAACACTCAGCTACCGCAGCGAGTAGTCTCCATGTCGAAGAAATGGATGTAGATGGTGGACTAGGATTTGTTTTAGAATGTTATATATAAAATACAAAGGGCAGCAAGGACACTCGTGGCTCCCTTCCTCACCCTCTTTACTATAGACATCCATGAGCGAGGTTTCATCCATTCATTGCCACGATATCTCGAACTGACGAGTTGGCTCACCGGAGAAACAGTTGGCTCTTGTCTGAATCGGGCTGCATCGTGCAAAGCAACGGGATCTTGTTCTTTCAAAGAGATGAAACCCGACAGCCCGGCAACTCGACCGGCACGAATCAAATATGCACAACTTAAAAAATAAACATTTGGAAACTGACTGCATACTTGCGCCGATGAGATTTCCGTCACGGTTTATTTTCAGTTTTTTTTTTTAAATAAGATGAGGAGGGGGAGGCTAAGGTCATCATGGTTAGGAAGAGAGAGGGAAAAAAACCGACGTCAGACGATGTGTTTTATAATAAAAGTGAGTGACATGAGTTGAAGGTTTTTGTCGGGAAGACGGAGAACTGAAATAACTCAAGAAGGTATTGACTGACAACTCTGTGAAGATGGGGACAAGAAAGTAACCTAAGACTTCGCCAGTTCGCCCACCGATTGGATCTTGCCTTTGGGAGAGACGATACTATGTGTAGTCGCTAGTCCACAGTTGTTAAAAAAAAAAGCCAAAGTTGAAAATTCAAGAAAAAAAATTGAAAAATATATTCAAACAAAAAAGGGCCTATATGCAAAACTACTGGTAGAGTAAGAAAACAAATTATTGCAAATACCTTGGCAAGCAACTATGCTACACTAAATATCACCTCTGAGGTAAAGGCAGATCTTATGGAGAAAAGCTTTATCTTCGCTCCCTCTCAGTTAATTTGCCAAATATTCTAGCTTTCTGTTATGTTGGAAGGTGTTGCGATATATTGCACCCTACTTAGTAAAACTAAAAGGGGGGGG
>CABFVZ010003010.1:52190-91320 GCA_902151445.1 Timema monikensis
GGGGGGGTGCAAATTTACATAGCAGGAATAACAATGAAAATAACCATTTATTAAGTGAAAACATTAAAGAATACATCAGCAGATCAATACAGGTTGTTCATATGGTATTGGTCGTCTAAATAATACATCGGATAAAGGATCAACAGCTCACACGTTGATCAATCACCGAAATATGATGCAGCTAACTACCAGCCAAGTAGCCAGTTTCTTAGCGAGTCGTTTAGACTGAGCTTAACAGATTAAGAGGTAAAACCAATAAACCAAAGTTTCCTCAAAACACAATTAAAGATATTTGTATGTCCATCTAAGAACGTGAACGTCATGCCCACCATACGGGAGAGTTAACCGTATTCCATCAGTTCACAAATAGTAAGCCCCAATTGGAGGATCATAGTATTAGTAGTGGTTGGATAACATTGTTCTCTTGATCAAAACTTATAATAATGGTGTACATTAAATAAGGTCTAATACTGTACCTGCAAGGGCGTGACTTAAGAAGCCCGTCTAAAGGAAAATAATTCAATACAGCACAGCGGGCTGCTACGGTCTCGCTCAGACAAGCCGTGCCCAAAATGAGAGGCTACAATCATACCAAATAACAATAAGTAAAGAGGGTCCTATGATAGGACCGGCCAACCCAATTAGGTCGTTGATAATATCCAGAAACTCCCTATTGTCGAAGGCTTAGTTCCCCTAAGGCAATAAATTATATGAGAAATCTTGTAAATAATTAAACGCTTTTGCGTTACCAAATTTACTTAGCCGAAGAGCGTACGTGTTTACAAGACAACACGCCTTGCAGATATAAAGCCACCTTATAACCAATATCAAATCTAAATATTGATAAACCCACACTGATAATACGGCTCAAACCCACACTGAAAATATTGTTTGGCCAACCATCTAGCCCTAACTGGCTTGTGTTGTAAATGGGGGCATTCCCACTAAACTGAGTTCACACCAAATACATGTTGACCAAACAATCAATCGGCCCTGAGGGAGCCTAGTTAGCAACAGTTCAATTACTAGCAAGCCAGATCAAACCACCTCCATTTATCTATTACAGGAGTGTGCGAAAGGGGGTAGAAGGGGGGGGNGGGGGGGGGGGGGGGGGGGGGGGGGGGGGGGGGGGGGGGGGGGGGGGGGGGGGGGGGGGGGGGGGGGGGGGGGGGGGGGGCGGCTGGCACATGCGTAACGAGCAGAGAGAAAGAGATAGGAGACAGAAAACATCAGAGCATCAAACATTACAAGAGTTTCTTGGATAAGGTTTTAGCACTCAAATTAATTCAGGCTCATTAGTGAAGATCTAGGAACATCAGAGGCCGACCACGGGAAATCCAATCACCAGCAAAATCGATGAAAGGTAGCAGATACCACGCAAAGTGAGATACTCATTAGCTCGGCACAATAGTAAGCAGGATCCACTGACAACATCAACGAACCGGCGTTACAAAATTTGCCCTATATCTAAAGTAAGATTGTCCACACAAAATAACTTTGTTTTTCAAAAGTACCCAAGCAGTTCTCTCAGGGATTATACTTAGTGTAGTGTAGCACGACAGCATAACGATAAAACAATATCACCAACTATCCTACCCAATCCTAGAAGTGGGGGGGGGGAGCTATCCCTCCCCAACTCTAACCCATCACACACAAATCACCCATTTAAACTCACCATAACCTTTTTCACCAACGGACGCCATTGGAGTGACCAACCTCGATCCTTTTAAAGTCTAAGAATAATACTGGCACGTTGTGTCGGTCCCAAATAATGAGTAATTGCCAGAGTACCACATTCACCATAACTCCAAGGAAAACAAAATCCTTCTACAGCCTCCTCAGCCTTGAAATAAACCCTACAAATCATCCCACGAAAATCAATCCCAAAGCACCATCATATCTGTTCAACTTCAGCCTCCCAAATCTCCAAATCAAAATTAACACACTTAGCAAGAACAGATTTACTCGCTCTTAAGTAATTTTTCTTACAGCTTTATATCAACGGTTTCACTCATCCCACGAGGATAAGGGTTTCGCCTGCAATCTTTAACTCACAAAGAAACTCCAGCTTAATCATTCCCAGCCATTTAGAGCAGCGTGTTTCAAATTATGAGCCTAAGGGTTCCACCATGGTTATTTCAGGTTCCTCGAGGCAATTTTATAATATTCTTTATTGTTGTTCATAGTATTAAATAGCATCAGTAATTAGGATTACCAATTTGTTCAAATCTGAATAATAGTTATTTGCCAAAGGTGCAGCCAGAACATGTTATGTTCTCCATTTGTTTTCTACTTTTATACTTATAACATTTAACTGTTTTTATTGAATGTTAGTAATATTAATGTAAACAAATGTATCCAGCATGTGTTTATTCTGGCCTGAGGACTCCTTTAGCTTAAAAAGTTTGGGAAACCCTGAGATAAATTCTAGGTGATTCTACCAAGCAGGTCTGGAGTAAGTCAACAGCCGAAAGGTTGTTTCAATCCTCTTATCCAGGGGTTAGAAACTATGTGATTGACCCGGGGGTGGGGGTGTTGTAGTGGAAGGGCATCACACAAGTTAAAAGTCCTGATCGGATAAGTGAGACGTTGATAACCAATGGTCCATGGGAGGCTCTCACACAGTCTCCCATCGTACACATCTCTATAAACCCTTGTAGGTTTGACTTGGTTTTTATTAACATTTGTGTTTACTAATAATACTTAGCCCCTGTCCTACTACCCGTTCGGGTTAAACGCTTAAGTACTATTTACTCAAATTGGGAAGGTTGAGTATAAAGGAAGAGAACCTGCATTTGCATGAAGGGAGAGTGGAAAACCATTTAGAAACCACCAACCCAGTTCACCCGAGTGAGATTCGAACCTCAACCTCCCTGTCCTCGGCAGTTTAGCTCAACTCGAAACCCGCGCTTTAGCTAACTACTCCATCGAGGTGGGTTTGTGTTTACTAGTTATTTTTATTTTATTTCAGGTATATTATTAGTGAAATGCGACAGCCCACCTCTCTGAGATACAGTTAAAATCATGGTGTGACTAGCAGCGTCAGAAGGTGTAACAGGGCATCAGCAGCGGCCATTGTTTCTCATGCTTGGTGAGCAAGAAGAGAGACTTGACCCAGTGGCGAAGCCGGGAGGGAGGCCAACTACCAAGTATTGAGGACCATAGTTCAATCCCAGACACTTTATAAAATAATATGTATGCAAGGGTTCTATCGTTTGACGCCTAAACTCAAAATTGTTTCGTATCTGATATATATACTCAAAATTGTTTCGTATCTGATCTCTCTCTCTCTCTCTCTCTCTATATATATATATATATATATATATATAGAGAGAGAGAGAGAGAGAGAGAGAGAGAGATATCAGATACGAAACAATTTTGAGTTTAGGCATCAAAAGATAGAACCCTTGCTTACACACACACACACACACAAACACACACACATATATATATATATATATATATATATATATATATATATATATATAAAGCTGAAAATAAATATCTCCAGAAAAGAAAACTCCCTTCCAGATGAGCTGGAAAATGGATATTTTGGAATTTTGTATAGGCAGATGATTCTTTTTAAATAAATAAAATACAATAGCTAAAGAATATCTTAAAGGGGATCCGTTAGCGCTGTGATAACAAAACTAAAAATTGAAGGTTAAATTATCTCCTATTTAGAAGCGACATAACAATTCAAATAAACAGATTTTGGCGACATGGTTCGGTGAACCGTGATTATCTTTGGAAAACCACGATTCTCATTATTTAATATGTTTATGTAACAAAGCTTATTATCTATTTATGCTATTTAGTGAGATATGATGCTCTTTTTTCCCCAACATATGTATGTAACATTGTATACCAGTTTGTTTATCTTATGTTAATATCGTGCTTTGGTAAATAGTGTGTTGTTAATGGATTGCGTTTGTTTGTGCACTCAGTTTGTGGATAAGGTATTACTTTGTCTCCGATATTTAATTTATAATAAGATATTAACTATTGCCATAGCTCAACTTTAGCAACTACCAAAAAATGGGCAGGCGGATGTTAAAGTTCTAATCTGATATGGTTTTAGTGCTGTTTAACTATGCGAAGAACGGGTCAAACTGCTGGTGTTAAATATTAGGTTAACGACTAAGTTTAGAAAGTTCACATTAAATATTCAAGTTAAATATGATAAACTTACTACCCGCATCGGTGTGCACGTAGAGTACGATATGTTGAAATTAACTGTTTATCCATACATTATATATAAATATGGACTGACTAGCATTTATATTATGTTTAGTTCAGTAAGCTTGTAGAAAGAAACGTTTCAAAATATAATTTAGTCCCATCGGTGGACCTATGGACTAAGGGTAAAGATTATTTAGTCTTATTTTATGGTAGTGGCGGTAATTTCGAGGTTCGAATTCTAGCACTGAGGTTTATTTTTCCAAATATTATTTATTTCTCTCGTTTTCCAGTTTCCTCCTCACGCTAATGTTGGTACACTTATTTTAAAACTACCCTTATCATCCATATCCTTTGTATTAGGCCATTAATAACATGCTGTTAAAATAATAATAGTAATAACAACAATAATAATAATAAGATTAATGGACTTTTGTAACCCATCGGTCTATAGGGGAATGTGACAAACTCCGAGACTAACATTCGGTAAACTAAAAGATTTGTTGTCTGCTGTCAGAAGAATCTTCGCGTTTGAGACACACACATCATCTCCACGTGTCTGTCACACGATTGTGTCGAGTTATGAGAGAAGGTTTGACAGCTACTTCTTTTAAAACAACTGAACAACACTTTGCTCATTTTTCAATGGCTGGCCCTGATGACAACTCCGCCATGTTGTCATCACGTTTGAACAGATATTTTTTTTAAATTTATTTTTAATGTCCATTATTTTCCATCAAATGACACATCTCACAGACAAGGTTGTATTTGTTTTTCTACGTCTTCTAAAAAGTGATGCCAACTTAAACCATGATGAACATCCTTGTAACCCACTTCGGTGGCCACGTGGTCTAACGCGCCACTCTTGGAGTAGACTAGACTGACGATGACGGGGAGATCGAGGCTCGAATTTCGGAGGGTGGTTTTCAAAATAATTTTCCACTCTCCCTACACGCAAATGTAGGTACACTTCCTATATATAACCTCTTTAGTCTATAAAGTCATTAAGATAATTAGTACTTAAGCTTATAACCCAGACAGGAAACAAGACGCGGCGCTAAAAAAAAAATCTTTGAAACTCGACTTGGTGTTCGAATAGTCTTGAGACGTCCTTATCGCAACATACTGGTGTTTCAGCGAGACGAATAAAGACTAGAAATTGTATAAAATCGGACCACTTTATTAAGCATGTTGCCTACCTGTGACGTATCGGCAGCTCAAGATAGGATTTTCCATGTTAATGACGTTACTGTACGTTTTATTCAGCGAGTTTTAAAGATATAGGGTGACCTGGCGGTCTAGGGGTAAGGTGTCAGACTTCTGTGCTGGCGGCCGGGGTTCAATCCTCGATCCCAGCACAGATTTATCTAATTACCAAACCCTCCCTTCACCTCTGACAAGACGTGTATTAATCACAACTTGTGAATGTGGGGAATGCCAGGCCTCCACCGTGGTTCGGATTCCACGTTAAACTGTAGGTCCTTCATTTAATCTCACAGTCACCCTACCATTACACATTAGCGTAAGTGTGTATAACTCGAACGGGTAGTAAGACGCGGTGCTAATAATAATAATAATAATAATAATAATAATAATAATAATAATTTAAAGATATAGTGTTGAAACAAAAACCACAAATTCTATCAATAATTCTAAAAAAAATAGTCCTGCAGTCTCATAAAATTATTATTTTCATTTTGAAGTAGATTTTTTTATAAAAATATTATTTTATAAATCATCTACAACTTAGGCTATTTGGTTTAGTTACGAAAATGTTATGTAGGGATCTTTCTGCCAGAATGTACATTAATAAAGCTCACGGTATCGTATGTCTATTTATAATAAGAAACTAGAAAGAAAGGTAATTTTGAAAATCAAATCAATGTTTTCAAGACGCAAATAATATAGTTCGTGTGTAAACTTGTCAGAGGAATAGGGGAAGTGTTATCGGTAACTAAACAAGTAGCCTCAGAGAATGAACTGCTCATTTTCTTCCCTCTCATTTTATTCCGTACGTTGGTGTGATAATATTTAGTACTGCTTAGGCGCGTCAGGTTAAGATGCAACCTGCTTCGCAAAATAGCTTCTTAATCTCCAAGTAGGCAGCGTAGTAAATTTAAACACATCATATCTTTGGGATGTTGTGAGAGAGTGAATCATACAAAAGAACGACGGACTATATTACATTTTTCAAATTCAATAACATAACTCCTGGGCCTGGAAGGTAAACATTTTGCGTTAAGGTTTATTTTACGCCCCAGGCAAGTGTTAAAACGGGATTTTTGTGAAATTCGAGCTATAAGGGGTAATAGTTTTAAAAATTCACTGATGTATCTTTTGAACTAGTGGACGTAGAAATTTTAAATTAAGGCACCTTTCTAGAATTGTGTGAGACCTTTTGATGGATTTTCAAATTTCATCCACAAAGGCTGTTGATAGGAGGAACATAAAGAGATGGGAAATCCTATGTCTTCATATCAATTAAGATCACGAGATATCAGATAACGCAACCACCTTCGACTTAGTAAGGCTTTACTCTGCCAACTTTACAACAATAACTGTGCGAATGCGCATATCATTATGGATTGAATATAAACGCAGTTATATTTGTTAATGGTTATAGCCTCATATGAAAATCACACATATTACCCATGTAGCTTACGATTACCACAAGTCCATCATAGACTCTACCTTAAAATATGGATGAAGACTGACCCTGGAAAGCTCAGTGGGTATTGGCGTACTAAGTCAAAGGCCGTTGGTTCGATTCCCATATCAAGGTGCCATTTTTTAAATGTAAATAATATTATATTTAGATGCGGATATAGTCCTAATCATCATGTTTAATCCATCATTGGTTGACACGAGTTTAAAATCTATACTTATGAGTTAGTTGTACGAGACAAAAAAAAAATGCGAAAGTATTTGTCAATGAAATATTAAACGATTTTAAAGTAAGTACTTTGATATTGATGAAAAAATGAATGTGTCTTTCCAAAGTACTTGAACATTATAATCCGGCCCGAAGGTCAAAATGCTTCAGTGAGACAAATGAAGGCGAGAAGTTGTATACAATCCGGAGGATCTGTTAATTAATTTAAACATTTTAATATACATTTAAAAGATAGTTACTAAACTTAAAATTTAAGGCTTTTAATTCTATGAGGACATGTTGATTACCTTTCGCCTCGATCTTGGCCTAAATCATATTTTGAAATAACTCCCTTTTTAAATAACGCGTTATTTATCATCGCCCACAACTATCTTATAGTAGACAGTCGCTTTAAAAATGCTCCTTGTTGAACGATCAAAGCGGTTCACTTGTTAAAGCACTAACAATGCCTTGCACTGTAGGAGTTGAATGGAAGATGGGAATAAAAAAATATCTTGTGTTAATTAAACTATGGCAACTACTAACTTTACTAAATAAATAACTCTCATTTATAGCTACACGGTCCGTATGGAGGAAGTCCCTGTGGTACATCCATTGAATGCAAATATGAACATGTTCTATAATGAGACGGCTTCGTGTATTGCTCTAATGAATGAGCTGTGTAATTAGGCCGCTACTTCACTTTCAGTGTGTTGTGACGTCACTTTTCTCTGATCTTACTTTACTCGTGGGAACAAACAGCTTCCATTGAAAATCGCGTAGAGAATGAATGCTTAAAGCTCAAGTTAATATGGTAAGAAAGCTTTAAAAAAAATTTAGATATATAGCTATACTTTCAAACAACATGTATGATTATCACGTATCAATTTTAGGCTACCATCAATAATGGCGCAAACTTTATTATGCCAAGGTAGTTTAGAATGGTGAGTTTAATTCTCGATTTTTTCTAAGTTTTCTTAGGAAGTGAAAAGTGTTTTGTCTATTGTTTACAGAGATAACATTTTAGTACTAACAAAAAAAAAGGAAAGTACAGTAGCCCCATGGCTTCTTTGGTGGTGAGTGACAGCTCACAGCTGACTTCTGACAGTCAACATTTAGGTATATAATGAAATTTTGACTGTCAAAAGTGACAGCTGCTAAACACATGTTTTTGCAGATCATCTGGTTCAGCGTAGGGATACGTAATTTGGTCTGGTAACTTTTTAAAGCTTTCAGAAGTCAGCTGTGAGCTGTCAGTCAGCACCAAAGAAGCCATGGGGCTACTGTACCCAAATGTGTGTCGTTAACAGGCGAGATTTTGTTCACATGCTTTAATGATCAAACAGAGAAACAATTAATTTACTATGAGCCTACCTTTGCGAATGGTGACAGAGTACCTGAAGAGATGAGATTATAGCTGGGGTGCCCTAATCTTGTTCTTGAGCACTTAATAATTATTTTACATGAGAGAGTTCCATGACTGTGTACTACGACTAAAAGACGCTTGAACACAGTTTTTCCGTTATACTAAGAAAAAGCGTGGCGAGCCCAGAGCCATTAAGAGGGAAGGGTCAATGCGGTGCTGACACCTAGTGCTAATATATAAACATAATTAATTACAAAATATTAGAGCACAGCTGGCTCGGTAGGTATATTCATACTAAACATACTGCCCCCCTTGAACTACTAGTTCAATGAATGAGTAGAACAAAAGATACAACAATCATGAAAGAAGCAAAAATACAAGATCCACAAATTAAAGAGACAAAAAAAAAGCTAAAAACAAAGAGATAACAAAAAAACCCACTATATAATCACCCTAGTTGAATGGGAGAGGAAACACTTTGCCGACAGGCCTAGACAGTGTTTCCTTTTGGGTACACAGATGTACAACTCGTACAATGCCATATTTTCCAGGTGAGGTCGAAGTTGCGCGTCCAAGACGCCAAGACAGAGGTGGTGTGTTGGGTTCATGAATGAGGACGAGATTTTCTGCTTGTCAATTAGCTTCTTGCGTTGCCCATTTTGAACGTTGCTGAAGAATGTGTAAATACTGCTTATGCCATTTTTTCCAGAAGTGTTGAGAAAGTGATGTGACTAAATTCCATCTTTGGAATCGGTTGCATGGTATGTAATATTGTTTGATTATTAAAGTAACCTTTTTACTACACTTAACAATTTTCCAATATTATTTCAATAAAAAGGTGGAATTTATTATTCTTTTAAATCTCATTTTACATTATCATAGAAAATTTGCTAATCACATTGGTCTGATTAAATAAAAAATTCTTACACAGCAAACAATTTTTACTTTATATTTTCAATCTGGTTATAGCTATATAACATATAGCTATATAGCATTTGAAAAGTATCTCCAAAGGCCTTTAGGAATTTGGGGGATCCCTTGCTACCAATTGCAGTATATTTTTATTAAGTTTGGTATAGTTGAGATTAGATAAATGATTTTATTTTAAACCTCTTATTCATGTCGTTTAAAGGATCTTTTACAGTGTCATTCTCTTGTTAGGGAATTAACCTGATACAAAACCTGCTAACAAAACAAAATATTATGTACTCCAAAGAAATATATGTATATTTGTGTTATGATCAGAAGAGTTATCAATCATAAACTAACATTTTACTAAATTATTTGAAGGGTTGTGTGAAGCCTCAAAACTTTGTCCTGGTTTTGAAATAATTATCAGCTTCGACTTCCCTTTGAAAAAAAATTCCTGCTTCAACAATTACGAAGCTTTGTAAATAACTATATCAGTAAATAAAAACTCAATTTATGTTTAATTAGCTGTCGTGTTGGTGGTATGTTAAAAGAATATTATTAAATATTAGAAAAAGTTTTTTATATCTAAATTTTTGTAACAAAATGGTGGAATTGACCTACAAAAACCAATTTATTTTATCTTATGTTTTTTAATACTAAGAAGAAAAGGGAAATATTGAATAGAAACTAAAATGTATGATGGCATAGAATTAATTTTTTCACGATGATGTTGGTGTTTGGAAAATTTTTTTACTAATACCATGTACAGAATTGTGTATTTTAAATTCACTTTTTAGAGTGAGAGGGGAAAAAAATGTTACCGAGGCTGTTAATGTTTAGATCCTTAAATTTCTGGTCAAATGTTTTTTTCTATGAGTGGGACTTAATCTATCAAAATACAAAAATACAATAGACGCCCTATAAAGAGCAGTACAGGGTAAACATTTCACCCGTTCCTAATGGTTTTTATCGCAGAGGGTGTCCTGGACAGTGAAAATTGATGGAGTGGGAGGATGGCGAAATAAGATTACAATAAAATGTACGATATATAAATTTAAGTCATCAAACATAAATAAAAACTTAACAGTTATACACTTTACCATTTTGAAACACTAGTTACTCTATATGAATGTATGTTACAGGACCTTTAACCCTTCGTTGGTCGAGGGGTGATGTGAACTTTGTCATATAAGTGAGCGCGCTCACCCTAGACCAACCGTGTTATTATTTAATCTAAGAATCTTACGGTAGTATATTTTTATTTTTTATTATTTACAGTGATATTTTGATTCAAAATGGATCAGGAAGGTCAAATTAATCAATGGCTGTTAGATGACTAGGACGAAGACCTCAATATTTCACTTGATGAAGATGACTCCGATGATTCAGACATAGAGCATCCAGCCAACAGTGAACACGACAGTAATTCTGAAGTATCTGGGGATGACATAGGTCAAGATCAAACCAAAAGTTCTGGACCACATTATGTCGGACGTGATAATGTCACTTTGTGGAACGTTCATCCTCCTCGTCCCAGCAGGCGCAGGTGCCAAAGAAATATAGTTATACATCCTCCTGGAGTTAAGAGAACTGCTCAACATGCTAAAACTGTTTATGAATCTTGGTGTCTTTTTTCCCAGATAATGTGTTGGAAGACATAGTGCAATACACAAATGATCGGCTACGTAAATTAAGAACTAACTATACGTGGGAAAGTGATGTTGTGGATAGCAACATTGACGAAATTAAAGTTCTAATGGGTTTGTTGTACTTGACTGGGAAAATGAAATCATCTCATCTTATTGTACAAGAGTTATGGGCGAATGACCCGACAGCCCCTGAAATTTTTCGTCTTGTGATGTCGTACAGAAGATTTTATTTGTTGCTAAGGGCTCTTCGTTTTGATGATGCGGAAACAAGAGCTGCGAGAAAAGCCATCGATAAATTAGCTCCTATCAGGGAATTATTTGAGAGTTTCGTTCAGCGCTGTCAAGACTATTATTCAGTTGGAGAATATGTCACAATTGATGAGATATTGAAGTCATTTCGTGGGAGGTGTAACTTTAGGCAGTACATGCCTAAAAAGCCGGCAAAATATGGGCTCAAGGTATTTTCAATGGTAGATTCGCGGATGTTTTACACATTGAAAATGGAAGTATATGTTGGTATTCAACCAGATGGTCCATTTGTCTCTGATAATAAACCAACTAGTGTTGTAAAAATGTTGATAGAACCAATTAGATTCAGTGGACATAACATAACATTAGATAACTGGTTCACTTCGGTCGGTCTTGTGAACGAACTTGTTAGACAACAAAATCTAACCGTGGTGGGTACAATAAGAAAAAATTAACGAGAAATTCCACCTGAAGTTGTGAACTCTCAAAGAAGACCAGAAAATTCAAGTTTGTTTGCTTTTGGTGAAAATTCCTTATTAGTGTCTTATGTACCAAAAAAGTACAGAAATGTAATACTCATTTCAACGATGCATGATTCCGATGACATTGATGAAACAACAGGAGACTTGAGGAAACCAAGTGCTATTACCTTCTACAACCTTACAAAAGGTGGTGTAGACGTTGTAGATAAGTTAAAAGTCCAATATACTGTGGCAAGGGTCTGGTACAGGTGGCCTCTTCGAATATTTTTCACTTTACTTGATGTCGGTGCAATCAACGCCCAAATCATTTTCCGAAGCAACACAGGAGAAAATATATCTCGAAGGAAGTTCCTGAACACTTTAGGCTTAGATCTAGTCAACAATCATATGACTAGAAGAGCTTCAACCAGCGGTATTCACACAGATCTTCGAATTAAAATTCATCAGCATGTTCAATTAACACAAAATGAACGAGCACCACTACCCCAAGAAAGCCAAGGAAGGGTCAAGTGTGGTTACTGTCCAAAAAAGAAGAATCGTAAGACAGCATCTAGATGTTCCAATTGCCAGTTCCCTATCTGTGGTGAGCATACAATCACTATTTGCCAGAACTGCCATGGAAATGCAGACGTGAACTCTGAGAATAGTGACTAAGAATTTAGAGTAAACAAAGCTAAGTGATTCACGTTGATTCATAAACACTTTTATCAAAATCAATAAGTTTCAATATTTGTTCTTTTTTTAGTTCAATTTAGTTTCTCCTTGTATAAGAATTTTATAATCAATTCTAAGGAATATAGTTTAATATGTTCTAAAATTGTTAGTACATTAAATTTAAGGTGTAGTACCTTATACATTTTTATACAAGATGATAATTATTTACCTATTTTGTGATTTTATACAATTAGTGAGTTAAAAAAAAAAAAAAATTGTAATTTTTTTTGTGATCGTTAAATTTTTTAATAAAAGATTGTAAATGAAAGCATCTCAATCAAAAAAAGTACAAAACGTAATTCAAAAGGATACACAAATTCTGAAATTATATGAATATAACAAGTACAGGACGTTCACAGATTGACGATGAGCACGACGCTCACCCTCGACCAACAGCGTTACGAGACGAGGCTCGACCAACGGAGGGTTAAATTTGTGGGCCAACAGGTGGGAGCAAGTAGTATATAGTTGGCTGCAGTGGATTTCAAGGATGGTGCTGCTTGCATTAGGTTATTGTTTCATGGTGTTAGCCTAGTGGTACCGCTTTAACAGAACCCGCACAATGTTGGACCCCAATATTTTGACCTTCTATTGTATACTGTGTATTGAAGACATATCACTTTGTCTTATCTCTCATTGTACTATTTATAGCGTGTTTCTAATGAAGCTGGTTTATTAGTGGGTTCTTTATGAGCTCTGTTTGAAGGTTCTCAAGCTGTGACATAGCGTGTTTTGATCTTGTGCCTATGTCTGGAACTATGTGCCCTAAAAATCTTCACAAACTTCAAAGTCGGAATCCTCTCCTAGATAGGCCTATTTTGTAGTTAGAGGTTGTCTTGGCGATTCAATTCACGGTACAGCTAGACACACTGCCATGTCTCTGGTGCTCATAACCTAAGACAATGTGTAAATAAATTAATACTAAATGATGAGTAGGACACTGATTGTAATACCAGGCCTCAACAGAAGATAGTTTATTTCTATAATAATATTATTTTTCAAAATTAACATTATTATTATTATTTTATATTTTATTATCTATTATTATTATCATCATCATCAACATCATCATCAGTTTTCTACAAATATTAACCATAGACAAGGAATTTATCTTTACTCCCAAAAACAGTTGGCACAATTTGTTTTTAACAGTTTCATTCAAAATTCAAAATGGAGTAATCCATTGTTTGTGATATTTGTACTCTCTTCTTCTTTGTGTTTGATAAAGGCAACAATGCCGAAATATTATTATATTTGTGTTAAAAATGTGTGTGTGACTACTTCTACTATAGAAGACAGAAGAAAGGAAGAAGATGTCACCTTTGTGCATTGGATTCTTCCCACATTTTTCCTCTCTCCCTAGGTGGGCTTTCTTCATCAAATTTATTCTTAGTAGTTTATTTTTCCTTTTTCTTTAGTTTTATCTATTTCCTTTATTATAAAATTATCTAGCCATTGGGCCACCTCATTTAAAAAAATATATATAATACAAAATAGTAAAAGTATTTTCCCTTAAAGTTAGTGACCTTTGAAAGGTTATGATTTTTATGATGATGATAACTTGTGCATGTCCCACGATTGGGCAACAATTATGTCGATACCGTATTTACATTCACACACACCAGGTTTGGGACACCTGTTGTCTTACTGCGCACTTGCTAGCACATGGCTATCTGATGATCTGATTATATGACTAGCCCATTGTAGGATTTACTTATTAGTTGTTGTTTTTATAATCATTGAAATTAGTAAATTCCAATGTTTATATATGATTTATTTAATTAATTACACTTTTAATATCTTAAATTCAACATTCAAGTGACATAGGCATAGTTCTTACCCGTTTAATCAACTTACGCAGAGGGCCAGATTAACACAGAACCTGCTCCAGTCCCTTATATATGACCTACCCCTTGCTTCTTGGATCCCTTGTCTTTAGTGTTAAAACCAACCAATAAGAGAGCTCTTAGGAGTTTGATGTTGTGAAGACTAGCTTCTTGTTGGTTGTACTGACACTAATTGACCGAAAAGGTGGCTATGGATGGAAAAATCACATAAAGTTCTTTAGTTTAAAATATAAAAATTATACTTAATCCATGATTTTCAGATAAATAAGAGGGGTCCAAAACAGTATCATTACACTTTCTTTAATCTGTGTGGAATATAGTAATAACTGAAGAAAGGGATATTTTCAGGACAATGTATTGCACAGTAATTAATATAAAATATATCTTTTTTATTACTATTTGCAAGTAGTTTTTTTAAAGATTTACAACAAACATTATCATAAACAAGTAAACACATTGAAATCTTTTAAATTTTAATATCTATTATATCTGTAATAGATAGTTAAAGTTTGTCTTGTTTCTCGGTTTCCTGGGCCATTTTCATCACTTTAGTTATTTTACCTTGAAAGAATATATAGGACCGTAATAGATAGTTAAGTAGTAAACATCATATTATGTGCACACTCAATATTCATTTCAACCCCACCACTAGGCTGCGTTCATCTTGTCTTGTTCTTGTCTTGACGCTTTCCTCTATCCATACATCTGTTACCAAGTGGAACTTGTGAGGTCTTTGGTGATTTATAGCTTGGATCTCGGCCAAATGTTGTAGAAACCTATCCAAAATCAAACAAATTTGAAATTAGTTATGAAAATCTTTCTATGTTGTTATATAGTGTAAAATTATCCAATAATTTGCTATTGTGTTTTTTTAGTGATTTTTTTTTTAGCATCTTAATGCACCTTTGGGTTACTTGCAAGTGCAATTTATAAAAATTTAAGAACATTTGATTTATAATGTTTATGGTTCTTTAAAATGATTACAGGTTTTGAAAATTACTTAAGATGCAAAGTCAAGCTATTAGTACTTGATTCTACCCTCCCAGTGAGCTTCACACACTGCCTACTTTCCCAACATGTGATGAATCAATTTTGACATAGTTAGGAAAAGTGAGATCCAAAATTACAGAGATCAAATTAAACAATAAGGCCTACTATTTGTAAATGAATTTGTTAATTTGCTAAATAAATATTGGTTAAATGTGCACACTCAAAGAATTAAAATGCAATATTTATTTTCATATAAGTCTGACACTTTAGCTCAGTTTGTAGCACGCCTGCCTACTGAGCTAAGGGTCCCGGGTTTGATTTCCGGTATGGTCGAAAATTTATCGTTGGTGAAAATATGGATTTACTATTTCACATTGATAAAGTAACAGCCGGGGACTAGATGTTGTGCTTGTCCTAGTCTTAAGTTATATTATAAAGCACATGAAGTTACGACAGGCCTAGCAAGTTGGTAGTGGAAAAAAATATGGTTCGAGTAAAAACCTGACCCAGACCATAAGCTGGAAACACTATTGGATGTAAGAAAAAAGATTTTCATATAAATCTCATATTACATTTCATTGAAAAAAGATTAAACAAAATTATAGCAAGAACCACTGTTATTCATTAGTCAACCCTTTTCCTGGTGCAGGCATTGAACAACACCAATATTGGCCCAAATGTTCCCTAGTGTAAGTGTGAATTAACGTTTAAATTCAATAATTAATTGTAAAGACAAATATCAATAAACCACTGTACTTTTAGCCAGTCCGAATACTTCATATTGAAGCTGATAGATGGAGTTACCAATGCTAAGACAATGAATGAAGTAATACATGAGAAAAATAAATGAGTAGTGAAAATGTTATTTGAGTAAAAAAATGGCTGCCAGGCCTATGCAGATAGCTATGCTGTGCGTGCTCTAGGGGATGGGTTAATACTGTGTGTTTGAAGAAGCTGCCTGTCGTGACAAAAGTTAATTTTATAAATGTATTTTCTTGTCTATTTATGTTTCATCTCAACAATTTATACTCCAGCACCACCCAGATATGTTTGCTGGCCATCCCTTCTATTTTGAACCAAAATATAGGCCTATACCATTGTTAGCCACACCATATTTATGGAAAAAAATAAATATATATATATATATAGGAAATAAAAGTGCAACAAATTAGTACATATGTAAAAAATATATAGTAAACACTAACAATTATTATTATTATTATTATTAAAATAATAAAGGGCTCCCATTTATACATATTTTATGGACAAATAATACAGAATTATTATTACTGTTACATATATAATATGGATCTGTGAGTATCTGTATTTTCAAGCCAAGCCTGAAATAGAGCCTCAAGCTTGGGATCAACAGATTCATGGGCTTGCAATTTGAGCTTCTTGATAAAGGTTATTTCTTTGGCTTGTTTTGTGCGTCTTATGATGAATGACTTATTGTTTACTCTTCTCTCTACTTATTGGGGATGTGGTTTATGAAATAATGCACAGAGGGGTATGTGATAAAGGAAGGGGGAGGGTAGAGAGTGAGAATAGACCAACACAGATAGTACTGTGTGGATACAAATATGATACAGAATGCATGCCTAGTATATATAGCTTATCCAGCAAAGCAGTTGATAACAAAAACTAGCCACTTTTATAAATAGAAACTCTCTTGTATCCATAAAATATTTTTGTTTGTTCAATATATTTTTGGTAGGAAGAAACATTTACATGAAAAATCATTTGTGGTTAATAAATTGTTAATGTTATTTTATAGTTATTGCAAATATCTATCAAAAGTGACAGCTGTAAATTGCACGAGTTGAATATAAATATTGGCCTATAGTAGGGGTTCAGGACAGCCACTCCCATTATGGTTCGATACTAGAACTGAAATAATGAGCTTACAGAATTAAATTGGAAGCAATTTGATGGGTTAGCTGGATGTTCTTTGAAATTTCTATGATGTGTTGTGTTTTACAGGTGAACTATTGAAATTACAATTTATTGGTATGCGTGTACATTTAAATATAATAATAGTTTTACTAGACCTTGAAAAGTGCTGATAGTTGGTATTAAAATCTAAAATACATAGTTTATTTAGCATATTATTTATCATTCAGTCATCAGACTTCAATTTTTTAAATCATAAAACACATACATACTTTGAATGCACTACAACATGAGTTGTTTGTTCTTCTATAAATGCTGTACTTTTACCACCATAGAAGCAAAAATCTAATTCGGAAAGGTATAGATTTGATATTTCTTTTGATGTTGGATCATGTATCTGCAAAGACAAAATTAAATTAATAAACAACCCAAGGTTCCTATTTTATAATATAGTAGCAGTAGAAAAATAACGACAAAACCAAAGAGTTGATGGTGAGTTTTATAAGAAACAGCCATTTTTTCTTTAAAGGCAGCAGTATTAGCGGCAGTACATGAGATAGTAGAGGAATTGAGAATGGAAAAGGAGAGAATACCAAAGAGAATGATGGAGATGAAGTATGTATGGAATAGACCACGAAGGAGACCAAGTAGATGGAAAGAGCAGATAACAAAAAGTGTGCTTGTGAAAGGAGAAGAATGGAAGCGATTAATTAATAGAGGCAGAATGGTGGAGGCATTTTACTAAACTGACCAGACCACAGGCTGGAAGCAGTTGTTGATGATGATGATGATAAGCAGCAGTGTAAAATGTGAACGGTGTTCATCTTTTGATTTTGAAAGTCACATTGTGCTTTTCCTATTTCTTCCTATTCCTCTTTCCTTTACTTTCTAAACGTATGCAAAATACTATTATTCAGTAGAAACAAGGACAGTAAAATTAGGGGTGTGCTAAGTCTACTTTTACATTCAAAAGCTAAGTCAAATCAAAATAATTTAAGTATTAAAAATTCATGTGGCTATTTATGTCCACTTCCTGATACTCCGGAGAAAGAAAATTTGGTATGGCCAGCATATTCTATAAAGCAGTGGTATTCAACCTGGGGTATGCGTAACCATGGGCGTATGTAATGACATCTTAGGTAGTACATATAAAGTTTATATATATATATATATACTGCTATTAATTTTAATTATTTTATTAAAATGAATTAGTGCCAAGTGGCTTGAAAATGTATTATAATACAGTGTTTCTTCACTGTTTTATTATACATTTTAATTATTTTAGATATAGCTTAAAGAATATTTAAATTAAATACCAACAACTTAAGAGGTACAAAGTTGAAGAAAAATTATATCCAAGGTACACAAACGAAAAAAGGTTGAATACCTACCACTTTATGAAAAAATACCAAACTCTAATAATCCAATATGGCGGACCAATAGTACAAAGTGAGTCTTAAGGAGCTTAAATTTGCTATCTGTATGGACAGTATGAAGCATGCCATTTTTATGGGAAAAACTCCAATTTGAAAAATACAGTATGGCCTACAAAATGTAAAAACCGAGTTTGATTTTGATGAAATGCAAGGCTCCAAATTTCCTAAATTGATAAAAAAAAGCTGTGTGATATAAAAATTTAAGTTTTCAGAATTGTATGATCAAACACCTTAGCTCAGTCAATGGTATGTGTGTCTACTGAGCTAAGGGTCCCGAGTTTGATTTCCGGCATGGCCGAAAATTTATCTTATTAATACTCCACAATATTTCAGCACAAGAAACTTTATTAAGGCAAGGAAGTTCTGAATAGACAACTAGATTTAGTTTCAGGTTTAAAAGCTACTTCATGGTCATTAACACTAAAATGTACATCTTCATGTAGGCCTACAGATGACACTGCATTTTTGGCCGTAGGGACCAAGTCCAATATGTTTTTGCTCCCACTAGCAGCTTTCACTCTGTCAACATTCCCTTGGCATGAGATTGGATTGAAGATATTCCCATATTACTTATATCAAAGTTAGTTTTACACAAGAACAATGGCTTTTACTTTTATCACAATCCACTTTTTATAGCCACAGCCAATCTTTAAACACTGTACTGTCCAACCAATCATCTTTAAAATAAGTTTTTCCTCTGAGTTTACTCATTTCTTCTTAAACACAAAGGTCACAAGATAAACAAGTGGGATTTGCAGAATACTCACACCAGACCAAGCTTAGGAACAGTTATTTATTTTGGGCAGATAGGGGGGGGGGACGAGGGGAGTATGAAGTGAAGCACATAACAATTACTGTACTGTGCCATTGGAATGTCAAGGTCAGGCAGGTAAACCAATAGTTTGGACTTGAGCAGTTACTAGTAGCTCATCACTCATTATGGTTACTGCTGGACAAAAGTTGTGGTTGGGGGTAGAGGGGGTAAGGGGAAGAAAGGTTGGCTGCTAGTGTAGTCAAAATAGTTATTTGTTTCTTTCTCTAGTATGTAAGGGGTAAGGGGGCGGGGAGGGCTTAGTGTAGAGACTGATAATAAAAAAGTCAGCAAGTGAGGCAAACATCCCCAATGCAAGGTCATCTACAAGGCCAACTAATTGTGTGGGAAGCAAGATAGACCAGAGGGGGAGTAATTGAGGGATGGTTAAAACAGAACCATCAGTAGTCCAAATAATATTAGGGGTCTTAAAATGCTTAATCCGACATTTCACTCAATGTAAAAAGGCTGCATATTTATCCAGTATCTGATTCTATATTCGTATTTCCAGAATCAAAAATAAAATAAAGTTAATTTCCAGTATTGGTAGACACCCTGTTTTATGTAGTTTGGTGAAATATTTATTGCAATAATACTTATAATCAACACTCATTAGAGACATGTTCACCAACATAATTCAAAAACTAAATAGTAACTAAACTAGTGCTAGTTTTGTATTTAAACGTATTAATTAATACAAGTTTTAAATATCCAAAGTTCGAGAACATTCAATATAAAATATTCACATTGTTAAATTTTATTTTAGAAAGAGACCAGGTAGAAATATTAAAAATAATCACTACTCAATCAGATAGTAATCTATTTAGCTATTTTTATTTTCATTGTTTTTTCATGGCAATACAAGTATACAACTTCAATCAAGGATAATTTAAAATGGACAACAATATTGAATAAATTTACCGGTCAATAGTAGTTTTAAAGCTCTATTGAGTTAATAATGTGAAAATTGATATTAATGGATTTTAAAAATTGATTAATATGTACATCAAGTGAAATATTGAAAATGAAGAGCCTACAAAAGTTTCGATCTCGAGCTTAAATGATGATCTCTGCTCGGGGCTCGAAATCCAAGGACTCGCTGAGCCCTGATATTTACTTGGATGTACACAAAATGAACAAACACAATGTATCACAAGTATAAACACATGTGACAGACAATACAATATATATGGAAAACTGTGTAGATAGCTGCCTACATACTGTTGGACCAATAAGCTTCATGCCTAGAGAGGGGAATCCACTGCCAAAATACTGTGACCTTCAACTATGGCTACAGAGGAGAATCCCCTTCTGATGTATCTGAATTACTCACTTCCTGTTCATTTACTTTGAGTTTTCCACACACATTGGGTGCTCATGTGAGTCTGTAATGTGACATTAAACTGTAAACATAGGCAATTTTGAAAAAACCGGCATAGCAAACCAAGTGGGTTTAATCAAATGGGCCCACCCGAAAAAACTTGGATGGGTTTTTTCGGGTTGGGCCAACTATGACGATCCTTGAATTATTAGGCATATTAAGCTACCACATGCCTAGCAAGCCGGTAGCGGAAAATATATGGTTTGAATAAAAAAAACTGACCTATACCATAGGCTGACCTTTTCCTGTGTTTGTCCTTTATGTTATACCTTTTACATGTTCTTATTTATGTGTCCTATCATTCTTTACGATTTTCCACTTTTCCTTTGTGTGTTATTTTGGTTTCCTGTATGGTGATGATGACATATTTGAGTCGACTATTTTACTTTTTGTCAAACTATGATTCTAATTTTTTAATTTATTGTGTAATATTATTTCATTGTATCCTGGTCAACTGTGATGCTTTTTTTTCCCCATCATGTTTCTTTAGCAATGTAAATTACATTGTTTCACTTTTCTTATGAGTATGCTTAAGTCGCGATCACCTAGAGATATCCACTGAAATAATTGTTTGTTTGTTTTGTCTTGTAGTTTCAATTATCGTTGTTTCGAAGGTTTTATATAATTTATACATGTTTGAGTTTGACTAAGTTACAAATTTATGGATGGTTACAAATAATATTGGAAATTTGTTTTTCCCCCCCGTGTAGATTAGAGTCTGGCGATAACCTGATGGAGCCATGCTCACAAATCTTGCTATCTTCTGCGATAAGAAAATTCTAAAAACAACGAAGAAACAGACTTAGCATTAAATCCGAAATTGTGCTTCTCGAAGAAAGTTCTAAACCTTACTATTAAATATTTCCAAAGCTGTATCATATATTTAAAATATGATTAACATATTGCATACCAAGCTGATAAATTAAGTTTCTATCACATCATGTAATTTATTTATTTTAAATTTTCGTCATGTGAACATTAATTTGTGATGTACACTATGTTTACCTTGAAAGGTGGCAAACTGACCTTGATGAATTATACACTATGACCCTATATTACAAGCTATACCATAGTGAGATGGTGTAAGGTAAGCTTGCTATGTTACAGGTAGATGAAGGAAGAGTATATATTAGCACAAAGTAACAAAAATTTAGTATAAATGTGTATTTTGACTTTAAGTTATCATTTTTTGGCAAATATTCGTGATTATTGGTTCCAGAATTTTACTTTCAAATCAAAGTTGTAGAGTGATGAATATTTAAAGTCAAGTCAAATTTTTTTTTGAAGCTTCGCACACCAATGACAAAAACTTTGTATATTATTTACTCACCAAATTACATGTTTTGTAAAACAGTCTCACCTTTTCATACTTATCAAAATATGCATAACATAAACGAAACATTCCATATGGACTTGGTCCTGAAAACAGCTCAATGTCGAAGTCTGCTAAATCCTCAGGAGTAAGTTGCACTGCATCCCCCTTTAAAAAAATGTACAAACTGTAAATTACATAGGCTATGGTATATCTTTAAGTGTTGAGGTATCCTATCTAATGTGAGATTCAATGATAATAAAGATAAGAGAGATGTTCTTGCAACTGGTAGATCAGCCCCAAACATTAGCAATTAATCTATAACTTCTAAGAAGAGATGGGTCCAATCCACTATTTTACCAATCCGAATCTTGTAAAAACTTTATGAACATAAGAGGAAAAGTAGAGTTAAAATTATTGGTCTGGGGCTTGGTTGTTAAGTTCACCCTTACAAGTTCACCCTTACAGTTATAATTGGTTCTGAACCACCAATAAGTAGTATTAGAACTCTAAAACAAATCTCACGGGAAAAATGGTGAAAAAGAAAATAAATTAAGAATTTAGTCTCAAATACCCTTAAGCATTTGAAGAATTCGAGGGCCCACCTCTACTTGTAAGAGTGTGTTTAGATAATTGCATAAATATGTAAAAAAAAAGTTTTGTTTTATGTTTAATACAAACATAATGCCACTATTATTATATCAAATATTAAAATTAGAGAGTCTCACAAAAAATCTCAAATATAAAGGGCTTATATTGAACTTAAAATGTAATTTTTCAAGAATTACATATAATTGTGTGATTAGAAAAAAGATGACAATTTTGATTTATTTATGTATTTTATAAAAGAACAGAATAACTATTTTTTTAAATTGTTTACAGAAAAATAATGTATTGTTTAATGTCTTCTTTTTCTTGAAACGTTATATTACAAGACAAATAAACAGAATAGGAATGTTCAGTGATGCCAAACCTTCTAAAAAAAGAAGTTTTATTTGCTATTCTAATGTTCTATTCAAAATATTTTCAATTTCTACAAATAATAGGGCCTATATGAACCTGCCCCTAGCCTACGCAGACAAAATTAGAAGGTCTGTTTATTTAACTTAAAATGACATTACACATTGTTAAAATCATTTCTTAATAGGCTAAGTAAATATGAAATGAAAACACTGCTATAAATATGAAATTTTCTTTAAAATTGACATTAAGTTCTGGTAATCAAATGTAGAACATTTTGTTAATAAGTGAATATTTTATTATGTCAATTTGTTTCTTTTCAATTTTTTGACAAACTAAAAATGTACTTTTGAAGAATCGAGGATTCAAATTTGGATTCGAGATCCGAAAGAAAATTTTTGATTAAAATTTGAGATTTGGATTTGATAAATATATGATCTGACCCAACTCTAACTAAAATTAATTACATCTTTAAGAAAAACCTTTTTAACTTTTTGAGGTATATAAAGTCATTACACAGAAAAAGTTCAGGAAAGAGAGATAGCAACAGATAAAAGTAGAGATGAGACCGAATTCCAAGAATCCTATGGAATCCGTGAAATTTAAGATTTATAAAAATCCCAAAAAAGTATCTCAAATACAATTATGAAGACCTTGATTAGATATAACAGTTTTAATCAATTTGTAAAAGGAATTATATATATATGTGTGGTTTGGAACTTAACAAAATTACAAAAAAGGGCAAAATTAGGGGTGGGTGCTAGACACCTTAAATCGTTAGAATCCCTTGTATCCTTAATTATATTTGAGATTATAAGATTCTAGAAATCTTCAGATTTGAACCTCTAATCATTTATTTACCATTTCTATTTTTTATCATCCTATTATATTTATATTTTCTGTTATGTTCATAAATTTTACCAAGATTCGTGTTTGAGATTCAAAGGTAAATTGGAGATTCAGATTTGTAAAATTGTGGATTAGATCCAGCTATAGATAAAAATGTATTAATTTATTTAATTTACATAAAAGCTAAAAAGTGTGTTCTATGTTGTTTATTACTAGGGACATAAAAAATTCACATTCAGAAATTCACATTTGCATTTGAATTTTTAGGTGAATTTTATTGTTTTCACACAATTAACAACACGAATTAAAGTTTTTTTCTAAATAAACACAATTTCTTTGTAATTCGGCAAATACCACATCATTCATTATAATTTTCAATGTGGTAACACTGGTGATTGCGTTATGCCAGGGCTGTCATTATGGGTAGTATTTGTTTTTGCAAACTTTAAAGTTATAAAACAAATCACAGGATATATTAGTATTCTCATGGATATTTAGGCTTTTTTAGGGTAAAATTAAAAATCACGATTTCTACTTTTACCCATTTTGATACCTACATAAAATTTAAATTTCAACAGATCAATTCTTTTTTTTTAGCCTTTAAAAAGATTTCATGCTAGGTCCAAGCAAGGACATTAATATATATTATAGACCTTGAAACAGGCAGTCATGTTTGGTCCAAACATGGATTGACAATTGATTATTTCAATATTGCTATTTGTAAAAATCTAAAGTAATGATATTGAAATATTGAGTCCTAAGAGTGAAATGTTTTGTGCATATTTATACTTGATTTTTCTTTGAATATGTTAATAAATATTTATATACATAATATAAACAAAAAATGTAGACAGTTTTAAGCAAATTCTGTAACATTTCTGTATCGTGGGACTGCAGGTATTCCTACTCGAAACACATCAAATCAGAAAATCATAAAAGAGGAATGTGTTTAAAATGTTGAAAAATGCCAAACGCCAGGTATAGGTAATCACTAATCACTCTGTTGAATACGACCAAGAAGGAGGAGGATTTGTCCTATGAATTGGCAAAAGACATGTGAGAAGGCAGTATAGTTACCAGAGGCAAAAGTTGACTCAAAGGTTATTATTATTGTGACACAATTTTCTGACCGACTAAAGAACGAACCTTAAGGAAAATATTCTGACCATAATGACGTTTTCATTTGAGAGTGTAAGAAAAGTTCATTTTACAATTAAATTGGTGAGAGTAAATAAATAAAAATATAGTGCTCTATTTTGAAACAAGTCCAGCATACAGTAGCAGCACTTTTGATTAATAATGGAGACATTTATTTACTGTATGGAACTAAAATTAAACATAATGTGTTCACCATAATATGTTAGTAGCCTATTGTTGGTGTATGCATTGTTGTGTATCCAGACACATGCTATCGTTATCTGAACCTAAGCCATGTAATTTTTTAATGAATACTAATTCAACTCATATTTATATAAATAACATCGTTTTCAGCATAAAACATATTTGCTTTTTGAGAAAAATAACACTACTTTTCCCCTAAAAATAACTTCACCTTTTGCATAACTCTGCTTAGGACATAATAGATATCATAAAAAATATTTTTTTTTGTCAGTGGCACCAAGCCTTAAAACACTATTTTTAAACTCAATTTTAAATAATTTCATGGTAACAAAAATAGTACATTCTTAAAAATTTGAGGATATGAATTTGTATTCGAGATTCAACAGTAGATAAAAAGATTCAGATTTGAGTAGTGAAACATAGGATTCGACCCATCTCCAAATAAAAGGTACAAACATAATATGATTTTTACAATCAATAAATCAAATTATTCATGATACTAATTGGTTCAAGTTAGAAAGGGAGGAAAATTAATGGAACAGACAGATAAACTATTTGTGGTATGTTGACTGTTATTATCAGTTTTAAACACATTGTCCTCTTGTGATGTGAATATTGGTAGCCAGGATTTATTTTGTTATTTTAAGCTTTGTGTGGGTATCGAGCTTACCTCGATCAATTACACTATGAGAATACCTTAGAAGCTAAACCATAGTGGAATCACGCATAATAAACCTTATACCATTTAGAGTAAATGGAAGGTGTATAAATGGTTTTTCTTTGTTTTGTCTTGAGAGACTTCATTTAAATGGTTTTCTTTCTGTCTCCAGGCAAATGCTGGTGTAGTTTCTCTCACTTTTCTCATACATCATCCCTTTGATAGGATTTTAATGACTTTGTGTATACATACGGTCTGATTTTGAAAGCAAACAACTTTTTTTTAAGTTATAAGAGTTGTTAAAACAATTTTCATATATTATATGCAAAGTCATGGGACTTCCAGCTACACTTTTGATAAATAATATTATCAACACCTATAAGATAATAATATTAATGCAATATATCAGCAATGTTAACTGCAAAAAGGTTTGTTTATTTAAAAAAGTTCCTTTCCACAAAAATCCTACCGTCGACTGGGGGAACTTTCCCACTTTTCAACTTTCTGTCCAAAATTCATGTGCTTTTTAAGTGAATTTTGAAGAACCAAAAATTGTCACACATGTGGGAAAGTTCATAGATTCTGTTTATTATTTTTAATTTTTTTTTTAAATCATCCTGTCTGAGAAAAATCTTAAAGGGGGTGGACAAAGCCGCCTAACAATGAGGGGTTACTTTACCCCCCCCCCTCCCCCTGTTTAGCTACATTTTTTAAGCACATAATTCATCTTTGGGCAATGAAACCCTAACGAGAAGTTAAATGAACGAGTTTATTTTTTCTTATGTCTTTTTAATATCCTTTTCAACAAAATCCTGTTGCTACATACATTTTAGGTACTTTGGCTGCACCAACTATAGTACAAGAACACTAAAAATTCCTTGTTAAGATGATAAAACAGCTGTTCTTACAGATAGCCAATCACTAAGTCAATAATAACTCCTGCGAGTCTTGCGAACACCTTAAAGGGTTCCACAAAGGTATTTAGGCACACTTGGTGGTCTTTAAAATAACTGCTGTCTGAGGACAATTTTTTTTTTCCCCCAAATGGGGCAAAGTTACCCCACTGACCAAAGTCAACAGTCAACAGTACTATATGTGTGTGTTCAATGTTCGTACATAAATGCTATTTCAATTTGCTTTTATAACTACTATATCACGAGGTAAAGATACTATGAAATAACAAACTATCACCTACCAGCTTTTCAACTTGCGCGAGCGAGTATTTCAGCGATTCCAGAGTAGCGGGTTGTGTGTAACTGTCTCCATATTTGTCAAACTGTGTGGCCAGTGCTTCTGAGGTTTGCGGGGATATGCTGAGGAGGTCAGCTGGTGTCCATAAGGGCAGCACCCTAACGCCTTGCTCCATTGCGGCCATCAACCAGTCAAGACGTGCCACATCGTAGTGGCCGACTTTTGCTATATTGCGCACACGGAGTGTGCACTCACTCGCCAGCACGCAGAATGTATCTGGACCTTGCAAACCCAAATGTATGGAAATGTTCAAAACTAAGATTTAAAATTGGGAGTAATATAATAGGAGTATGAGATAGTTAAAAACTAGCTTGGATCATTTGTTAGCTTTGTTTCCGGTTTTAAAAAAAATGACTTTGACAACTACAAAGTTTCACCAATTAAAATATCGAAAGCTAATATACATAATTGTTCCAATTGTTGTTATTCTGTGCTATTGTGTACACTTTGTTTATGGTGAAAGCTTGCAATACTATCTTAAAAGGCTTTAATAACGCCCTATCATGTAAGCTGTACCATAGTGGATAAAATCAAGGAAATCTTGCTGTCTTTAATGGTAAATAAGTGTACATTATAGGGGTGTGAAAAGCTTCAAAACAAATATCAAGTGTGACTTTGTTTGGAAAAATTATCCTCAATAATGGCCAATTATTGCCATTTTGAGCTGTTATGTACAATACAAGACAGTATTCATATGGAAAAAAATCTGAAGTGATTAATTGTAAATTCTGATAATTGTTTTATTATCACATACAAATTAACTTTCAGACATAATCAGCAATTTCAAGACGTCTCATTTACATAAAGTACAAGCTATGATTGAATTGTACATGAAGGTTATAAATAAATCCATGTTAGAACAAACACTAAAAGTATCGTTACACAGTGAGGCCAACTGACCAGCAAAATCAACCCTCAGCTAAGTTAGGCGCTAATATACAACTTATCAATCATGCCTCCTTTTTTTCAAACACGTAATCATAAGTCAAGGCTTTTTGGTGGGTGGACAATTCTACCAGACCTTGTAACAATATTAGGCAGACTAGTTCCAAGAGGCATAGTATTCGTTTCTGAATTAGGAAGACTGAGAAGTTGAGGCTTTATGACCTCTGACTTGTTATTAGGAGAGGATGGTGGTGTTACCTTTAATCCTTTAAGCTCACCCATATCATCACCAAGGCTCCTCACCCTATCATGATCTTCACAGGAAGTGTTATTACCAGAGTACCTAGGCCTAATATGAAGTAAATTTTGTCTATAAAGTTTTCCTTTTATACACATCAGATATGATCTATTTTTCAATATCTTAACCACACTGCCCTCTTCCCAAAATCGCAGTTTGTTGTTCCAAATAAAGACATTCTGCTCAGGGTTAAAAAAAATTCTCACGGAATCGAGCAGTTTTGTCATAATGTAACAATGGCCCTACTTTCAAAGTCACAGCATCATCAATAATTATTTCAATTTGAAGCAATGTGGGTTGTTTTTATTACTTTATGCACTAAGCTCACTTGGAAAATGTTTTATTGCACAACTGTTTATAATATTTCATGTTACTCTGACAAATCACGTTACTATCACAACATTCAATTCAATTTCTTCATATTTTTTTTCTTATAAATATTAATTTGTAATGTACAAACCAGCTCAGAATGGTTATTATTGAACATAAATGGAGTGTTTTAGCTGTCAATATTTTTATTGGCAAAGCTTCGAAGTCAGAATTTGTTTTGAGGCGAAGGTGAAGCTGATGTTTTGTTTTGAAGCCAAGTTGAAGTTTTGAAGCTTCGCACACCCCTACAGTACTCATTTTGGAACAAGTCCAGAAAACAATAGCACATTTGATTATTAATGGAGTCATTTATATACTTTATGACCAAACCCTTCCTTCACCTCTGACAAGACATCTTGTGAATGTGGGGAATGCCAGGCCTCCACCGTGGTTCGGATTCCATGTTAAACTGTAGGTCCTTCATTTCATCTCACTATCACCCTACCATTACACATTAGCGTAAGTGCGTATAACCCGAATGGGTAGTAAAACGCAATGCTAATAATATATACTTTATGGGAAAAAAATTAAACATCATTGTGTGCTAACCATAGTATGCTAGTAACCTAATGATGGTGTTTAATTTGCCCTGTCCCCTGAAGCGTGCTACCCAGTTATCTGGACTTAAGCTTTTTTTAATTAATACTAATTTGACTTGTAATGACGTAGGTAATATCATCACTTTTTAAGAAAAATAACACCACTTTTCCCCTAAAAAATAACCTCGACTTTTGCATGTCTATCAACTACTACTAATTCTGAATTTTGCTATTTTGCTTGGTTGTCAGTACTTCTGTTGAAAGCTAATAATTGAGGGTATCGAATTAATGAATTTGACACCCCTATTCTAAATTCAACCTTCCTCATGCCTAGCCCATTAACGTAATTAATACATAAGCATATAACCCAAATAGGTAATAAGACAAGGTGCTAAAAAAAATATATTATTTTATAAAATACCTTAACAATATTCAAACTTATATTTATATTTGAGAATATTCTAAAATACTAATGGCAACAAAAACTATGTTTGTATTTCCAAGCGTAACATATTTCATTAAAAAACATTTAAAACCAATTTATAGAGTTTTACAGAAAATAATAGTTATTGTTGTTTAGTTTAAAGAAACCAGCCATTATAGAGTATTATAAAAATATTGATTGTGGTTTTTGAATTACTAAAATTGTTTTCTATTCATGAATTTGATTGGATGAAAATAATTGAAATACAATAATGATACTAACTCAAGAAAAGGATGAGGTAGAATTTAACCCTCAAACACTCAGCGCGCCAAGGTACTGCCAAAACACTCTCGCGGCCAATATATCGGCTCCAGCTAAATCTGGCCATGTAAGTTTATTTTTAATAACTGGGTGGCACCACACGTGGTATTCTAAATATTTAGGTATATTTCATATTTATTCCAACAGATAGCACCATTGGTCTTAGAAAAACTATTTATTTTGAACAGTTTAAATATGTTATGATCATTGTTTACAACGTGGTGTGAATATGTTTCTAGTTCGTGGTTTTTTCCTTATTCCTTATTTATATAAATATATTTTCTTCTATTATTTTTCTTACTTGTTTTCTTTTTATATATTATTTATTATATTTTCGTTGTTTTATTCAAAGTTTATTATTTTTAAGTGTTGTTTGGTTGAAATATTCTAGCTAGGCAATGGCCGGTCCAAGTTCTAGACTAAATGACTCGGACATTTTAGACTATTTAGATACTATTGACAGTGACTTTGTGTATGAAAGTGATTCTGACATCACTAGTGACAATGATAATGTGTCAGATCTTAGGAATCCAGCTGTTCATAACTTGTCTGACAGTGACGAGAATGGTATGGCTGATGAAGACTACAGGGAAATTGTCACCTGAGCAACCTCTTCCTCTCCCCTTTACATGATTTTACAAAATGTTATGTAGTTCAGAATCAAAATAAGCTACAAGCACCAAGCTAGTATCAAATTTTACAGAAATTAATTATCTTTCTTGCAGGATGACTGATAAATAAGGAATACAATAAATAAATATTAATTTTTTGCTTTGAATTAGAAATTTTAATTCAATTTTTAAGATTTTAAAAATTTTGAATTTTTTTTTACAAAATAACAGTATTCTAATAATTTATGCAATAATTTTTTTATAAATCTACAATGTGTATAGTATAAGTGGAATTTTTTTTCATGTATATAAACTAAAAATATTTTTTATGAGATAATTTAAAATGTTTAAAGGTAAATATGTGAAAATTTGCCTGAGTGTTTTGGCTTAGTCTAGTGAAAATACTCTGAGTGCAAAAGGGTTAAATAAATTAATCAACATTCACTAGGGGAAATGAGAAAATTACAGCCTAGAAAACTACCCGGCCGGGATTCAAACAAAATATCGACCTCCTGGGTTCGAGGTTGAGCCCGATAGTTGAGCTCACTGGTACTGAAAAAACCCCGCCAGTTTTTTTTTTACTATCGCATCCTACTACCCGTTTGAGTTGTACGCTTATGTACTAATTACACTAATGGTTTGAGGGATTAGTAAGTTTATATTAAGTGCACCCAAATTTGCATGGAAGGAGAATGGAAAATCATTTTGGCGAAACCCCTCTAAGTACACCCGACCACGATTCGAACATTGAGCTTCCCGCCATCGGAAGTCTAGTCTACTGCAAAAGAGTAGCGCACCAGACTATGCGGCCACCAAAGCAGGTTAAGCCTGCCAGTTGTTGATTATAAAGTTTAGTTTATGAACTATTGCTCAATTAAATAGCATAGTTACCTGGATTCTGAACCACAGTGCCTCCATTTTCTACAATCTTGGTCTCAATCTCTTGTTTGGTAAGGGTCTTCCAGCTGGTAAAAACACAAAACTCTTTGTTGGAGAGAAGAGCTGATGTCTGACTGATTCCAGAAAGGTCGGCTCCGCGAAACTGACTGGCCAGAGTAGGAAGTTCTTTCATCTGTCGTTTCTTCTTAGGAGAGCCATCAGAGTCATCATCAGGTTTCACATGCCTGGAGTACAATTTGCCTGAAGCTTCCTATTGACATATAAACAAAATTACTATAGGAAGAGATTCCTAAAATATATCAAGTCTTATTGGTTTATTCTTATATTTTCAACAGTCACTGTGTACTTAATAAGAACTTAAAAAAAGTTGATTATACAGGCCTTTCCTTCTCCAAAAGATCAAAAATTAATTGACAGACTAAATTTCAAGCTTAGTGTAATCTGGTTTGCTAGTGATGAGGTTGGCATTCGAATTTAAGCCTGGTATACCGAGGATGATTTTTCCTTAAGGATGTTCAAGGGAATTTGAGATTCTTTTACTGTTTTTTTTTGTTGGTAAACCATTAACTTTACTCTTTTGGTTGGCAATCTTTTGTTCTACTAGTGTACAAGAAATGTTAGAATTTATTGATGATTAAATATGGGTTTACTCTTTCATAGTGAAAAATTAACGACTGAGGACTGGATGTTGTGCCTGTCCTAGTCTCGAGTTGGATTATAAGGCACTTAATGATACAAAAGGCCTAGCAAGTTGGTAGTGGGAAATATATATAACTTGACTATAAAAATGACTCAGGCCATAGGCTGGAAACAGTAATCGTAGTAAAAAAAAAAGTTAAAGACCTTCTTTAAAATCTTCTTTGCTTTATAAGAAATACTATTATACTTATTAGAGACAATCTCCAACATTGTTTATTTTATAACAAAAGTTTGTCAGCCAATAATGCTAATGGTTTCATTAAAAAAAAAAGTTGAAAATAACTTAAATTTCACTCACATACACTTAATGGTTTCGTACCCTGCCTCTAATCAAATATGGGTACATTTAATCTAAGTACTACCTTTCTCGTTCATATCCCATTAGTGTTAGCCTGGATGGCAATTAAAACTGTGGAAAAAAATTAATATTTGTTAGAGACTATCATTTTAAAGAATGTATCCGGCAACACCCCCCAAAATATTCTCTTGCACATAGAGTAGAACTCCAACTAAACGGACTTTGACAAAATCGGTCTTAACTCTAAAGCAATGTCAAGAAAAACGTTAGCTTCCAAAAGAGAAAAAACTGCTTCATGACATAAAGTAAGCAAAGATCGTGTCCCAGTGCTCGTTTGTACAAACTCTCCCGGTAATCAGCGACTACTTTTGCTATTGATTGGAACATCGAAAAAACCAAGATGCTTTAGAAATGTAAAGATTTTGCCAGTGACATACATGTACCAAAAAAGTGCATGGATGATGGCTGAAATTTTTTTGGAATGATGGGACAAAACTTTCATACCTGAAGTAAAAAAATTTAAAGCAGAAACATGAAAATCGGGAAAGGCGTTACTCTTAATTGACACTGCACCAACTCATCCATCAATTGAGTTTCTCGAGATAGAAAACTGAGACTTTAAGTGCATGTTCTTACCACCAAACGTCATAAGTCTGCTGCAGCTCATGGGCCAGGGTGTAAATGAGTGCACCAAACGACACTACCAAAGGCAACTGCTCCATAAGTTACTCTCGGCCGAGGAAGGTGAAGAAAGTGTTCTGGATTATTACAAGAAAATAAATATGAAAGACTGACGTAACATGATTGCAGAAGCTTGGAATTAGGTTCAAAACTTGACACTAAAACGAGTTTGGAATAGAATAAATGGCACATCAACAAAAGAAAAACTTGATTTGGAGAAACAAAAAAAAAAGGCTAATGAACTGGAACAGGAAGTGAGCATGGATGAAATTGTGAACAATGTGAAGGTAATCTCTGGATGATCTGAATGTGATGTTGATGGGTGGAGGGAGGAATGGCTTCTGTGTGATTCGAATGATCAAGGATTACAGATAATGACAGATGACAAGATCTTAGAGAGCATTGTGGATGAACAGCAAGAAGATGAAGAGGACGATGACGGAACTGGAGAAGGGACGGAAGATGAAACAGTTCCTATGCATGGAGAAGCTTTTACGTGTTTTGAAAACGCCTTAAAGTGGATGGAACGGCAACCCGAATGCGAAGGTTACAACTGCTTGCAGTCAAGCGCCTGCGGAATCTTGCGTCACGAAAACGAGTGACTTATTTAAAGCAACGTATGCTATTCAAGATGTTCCAAGTAAAATAGAGTATAGGTATATATGTACTACATTGTATAGAAATACTAAAATAAATTCGTATACAATTAATACCATATTTTAATTTTTTGTATTTACTGTATTTACATACTTAACTTATTTTAATAGAACATTATATGTTTGCTTAGTTAGTTTTTATCAATTTTTTACTTTGTTAGATGTCATTTTTTTTCTTAATTATTCCTGAGCTACATCCAATTATCCAAATTTCCACATATCCGGATCGACCCGATTCCCAATTAGTCCAGATAATTGAAGTTCTACTGTACCTCAAGGTATTTATTTAGAGCATTCCACAACTAACTATATAAGACAATGAGCCAATCGTACCTTTCTTAAATTTTCAAATTCAATGGTTGTCAGACACTCGCTCCAGTTCTTGTCATAGCGTATTTTCTCTACACGTGGGAAGCGCAGGGTGTGGTTCATTTTAAATGAACGTGATTCAACAATTTCTGTTGCCTTGATCTAATGAAAGTTAAGAGTTTAATTAATGAGTAATAAGTCTTAAAAAAAGTTTAAATTAAGGATAATAAATTAAAAGATAAAACTAATGAGTAATGAGTTAAAACTATATTATTTGGAACCCATTCTTTTCCCTTTCCCAAGTTGGATTTTCCTGATACATTCTTAGTTTTGAAACATTATTTCAGATATTAAGAACCATAATGAAACCACTAAATTACCAATTAAAAATATTAAAGTATAAGTATAGAAACACATATAATTATAATGTTATGTATTTATTTTCTACTTTGGTCTTCTTCATCTTTGACAAATATTGTCTTTTCCTATTTTTAAATCACTTTAAAGCCTGTGTAAAGAAACAATATTACAAGTTTTTAAAATTTATATGAATAGCTTCCAATATGAACGTGAATACAATGGCTCTACAGGATGCTGATAATGAAATGGAAGATGAATAAGGTACCATACTGGAATAAAGGAATTATATTACCGATTTTTAAGAATGAAGTTTGTGAGGAAGCTGTGTAATAGATGTAGGTGAGTAACACTAATATGCCACTATAGAAAAATTTATGAGAAGATACTGGAAAAGAGAATAATTTAAAAAAAATTGAAGGAAAGTGGAGAAATGAACAGCACAGATTTAGGGATCAGAGGTCTATGATAGACTTGATATTCCCTATACAACAGCTGATGGAATTAAGGTACACATTTAGAAAGGAATTGGTAATGTTATTTATGGATGTGGAAAAGGTATATGATAAAGTAGGTATAAATAAAGTCTGGATTTATAGATGGAGGGACTGGAGTGGAAAGAGGAATTTTAATGAAAGTAAAGAGTATGTATGAGGATAAGAGGTGTTGTTTTAAGATGAATAAGCAATGGACAAAGTAGCTCCAAATAAAACATTGAGTGAAGAAGGAGAGTGCTCTCTCACCACTACTATTTGTAATGGTAATGGCAATGATGATGAATAAAGTGGTAAGTAAACTTGAGGAGGAGAAGGAAGATTAAGTACAGGAACAACTACAGGAATGGAATAAGGAAGTGAAGGAGTGTGGAATGAAATTTGGCATGACAAATTGTGAAATTATAGTAATGAAAAGGAATAGTATAAGGCAGAGTAAAACTAAGTTAGATTAAGTAGAGCTTAGAAAGGGAGGGTGTAAGATATATTGGAAGCGTGAGTGAGGTGAAAGGTGGGAGAAGAGAGAATCTAATAAGAAGAGGTTAGCAGGAGGAGTTGTTCTTTAAGGTGAACTTTGTTCCTATAGTTATATATGCAGCAGAAACATGGACATGAATGTAGAAGAGAAAGGAAAGTAGAGGCCATGGGAATGAAGTTTGTGAGGAGCATGTTAGCTGTCACAAGGGAAAACAAGATTAGGTTAGGAAAGAGAAGTTATCCGGTAAAGGGTGGGAGTAAATGAGATAGTAGACGAAGCAAGACTTAGATGGTACGAGCAAGTGATGAGGATGAAGAAGGAGAGGATGCCAAAGAAAATGATGGAGATGAAGTATGTTAGGAAAAAGACCACAAGGGAGGCTAAGCATTTCACAAAATGATCCGGCCACAGGCTGGAAAGGGTTGTTGTTATTGTTATTGTTGATGATGATGATGATGATAAGTTATGATATGTTAACAATAATTCAAATCACACAAATCATCAATGGAATTAAATGCTGCAAGTTTGGTACCTTATTATATGCGTGTGTGTAAACTATATATATATTAAAATTGTCTATACATGAGTTCTTGAAACATAATAGAATAATAGAAAATACACATAGTCACTATTTGTTGAAATTATTTCTTATAATCCAATCATTATAATATTCATACATTCAGTTACGTGTTAAATTACTGGTCTGGGGTCTGGTTGTTAAGTTTATACTATAATTATAATTGGTTCTGAATCACCAACAAGCAGTATTTGAAAAATTGATTTAAAAAAAAATAAGATTAGTCTCAAATCCTTGAATATTTAATACCCTTAAGGATCCAAGGGCCCATCCCTGATTTAAAGTTAAAACATGCATTTATGTTTTTTTAATCTACTTTTTTTTAAATCTTTGCTGTTATTTTCATCACAAATTAGAGTTCGGGTAAAAAAAATCTGAAATAATTGTATTACATTTTAGAATTTATTGTCTTAAGATGAAATACGTTAATTATTTTGGAATATAGCATTTTGTAAATTATATTTAATACCCAACTATACAGAGTTACACAAAGTATTATATTTGTAGCCAGCATTAAACTTTTTTTTAATAATCTAAATTAGATTTGGCTTCAGGAATATCTCATATCATTTGATTCAGCTTCGAATTGAAAAAATTGACTTTGCACAGTCCTACAAAATAGATTCGAACTTCGATTCAACTTTGAAAATATTAATTTTCCTATTTTCAATTCAAGTTCACTTCTTATTGAAAGAGTGGACTTCGCACACCCCTATCCTCAATTAACAAATATATAATACAGCACATAAATAGCTTTATCCAACAAGCCTGAATTCTCTGAGCCTATAACGCTGTAGAGTTCAAACCCGAGTGTCCACTAAGGGTCTGAGCTCAAGCTCAAAATTAGAAGTAATCGCATGCTCCAGCAAGCAAGAGTACCTCAATGAATAGGATTCAACACACTATTGACATTTAATGTTTTAGGCCAGCCTATAGAGAGTTAATTATAATAAAGAAGTGTAAATATTCAAAGATAAGAGAGGAACCCAGGGTTAGCCACATAACAATTTTCTTTGTTTCAAACAGAAAAAAAAACCTCTTCATTTAATTTTTTCAGACTCATTTTAATAAATTTAAAAAAATTTAATCAACCATTTAGAATTCCAGCTTCGAGGTGCAGATGTCTTAGAACAGAGGCAACTAATTTTTTAATTTAGCCCTCCACATGCGGTAGATATCGCGCAACGCTCATGACAGACAGATAAACCAATTCTTCATTTTATTAATACAGAATATAATAAGCATCATCAACAGTTTGGTATCAAATATTAAAAGTATATTAAATAAAGGGATGTTTACACTTCTTATTTAATATTCACATCCCAAAAGTGCATAATTGTTATTGAAAAGAGATTGTAAAGTAGTGGTGACTAATTTTCTAAAAGCCAAATATAACTTCTTTGTGCAGTAGCAACAATGTAAATTGGGAAATGTATTTTGCTTTTTACCATGAGGCATATTGTTTTTATCCCCTTTATTTGTTCCTAACTCATTTTTACCAGAACCACCTTCCTTCATCAAATAAATGTTATATAAAGTTATTAAGCAATTTAAACAACTGAGTAGTAATTCTACCCAACTGTGTCCAGACAACCTTTTCTATGGTTATGTAATTGCGTTTACCTCAACAATATGAGAGTTGTGAGGGGCTATCCAAACATCTGGTTTCTCCTTGGTCCAAACCAGACCTGGAGGATTGTACCCTATTCTCACTCGCTGCCAGTGAGGGGACAACTTCTGTAGAAGTTCTGCCAACTCATCCATGGTATAACCGGAGCCAACTCGCCCCAAAGAGTGAAACTCACTTGGTTCTGTTCCTGATGGGGGAAAAAAAGTAGTCAAACTTATAATATAATATTACAATTTCAATGTTCCTATCTAAGTATCCTATCATGCTTTATAATTTTCCTTTTTCTACCTTTTATGTTCTTTGGTTTCATCTTTTAGGAAGTTGGTTTACACGTTTCACACTCCCCCCTGACGAGATTTGATAGAATGAAACCTAGGTCAGGGAATGGGAGGTAATGATCGATTTTCTTCAAGAGAGAGCCATTAACTATTAATTATATTTAGCCCCGCGTCTTACTATCCGTTCAGGATATATGCTTGAGTACTAATTACACTAATGGCTTAAGAATGGGGAATATTAAATTTAGAGGAAGTGAACCCGCATTTGTGTGGGGGTAGAGTGGAAAACCATTTAGAAACCCACTGCCCCAGTTGTTCTTACTGAGATTCGAACCTCAATCTTTCCTTTCTTGGCATTCTAGCTCAACACGAAACTAGCGCGTTAGCTAACAACGCCACCAAAGCGGGTCAGCCATTAACTCTTTATCCAATGGCAGCAATGTAAAGTGTAAACTGTATATATATAATTTGTTTTTACCGTACAAGCCTTAATGTGTTTGTTCCTTTTATTTGTTTCTTACTATCCACCTTTCGTGTACCTTCTGCCAAATAAGAAACATATAAATTTAAATGAATGAACATTCTAGCTACACATATTTTTTTAAATACACAAATCTAATACAATCAAATTAAAACAGAAACACCAATAATCTGTCTCAGGAAATGGCTCAGCATAATCATTTATAAACTACCAATGGAATAAAATTAGACTTGCTTCAAATCCTGGAAAAGTAAACTAATGAATGGCTTGGGATGGAGTTTAATTGCAATAATAATGATAGGTTTATTTTGTTGCACAAATGTTTAAAGTAAGTTGTAGTATGCACAAAAAATCATTGTGCTCTACCTTGGTGTGTCTTCCACGTGATAACAAGCATAGAAATAATGGGTACCCGTCATTTGGCCTAAAAGGCATTTGGCCTAAAGTGTAGGCTAAACGCCTTTAGGCCAAATGCCTTTAGGCCAAACGCCTTTAGGCCAAATGCCATTAGGCCAAATGCCTCTAGGCCAAATGACTTTAGGCCAAACGCCTTTTAGGCCAAATGCCTTTTAGGCAAAACGACTTTTTGTAAAGTTAATTTTTACACCATTTATTAAAATATGTTTTGCTGTCTCCGGAAACATTCGTTAAGATTTGTAGTGATGCTAATAGATGGCGAGGTGTGTAGTGTTT
>CABFVZ010003011.1:0-32549 GCA_902151445.1 Timema monikensis
CTACAGTCTTACTAGTAGTTCTATGAACAGTAGACCTCTCTCCATATTGTTATCGTTACTACAGTCTTACTAGTAGTTCTATGAACAGGAGACCTCACTCCCTCCATGTTATTATCGTTACTACAGTCTTACTAGTAGTTCTATGAACAGTAGACCTCTCTCCATATTGTTATCGTTACTACAGTCTTACTAGTAGTTCTGTGAACAGTAGACCTCACTCCCTTCATGTTCTTATAGTTATTACAGTCTTAATATGTCTCTTAATATTTCATGTTTAAATATCACTCATACTTTTTCCTTTGGCTTGAAGTTGATGTTTTGACTTTGTTGATAAGTTAGACAAAAATATTAATGCTATATTCAATAGTATATTATATTAATAGAGACTAACCATGACCACAAGGTTTTAGACTACAGTCTCACACTATATGTATATTTTAAAATATAGAAATAAATACGAGTGAGTGTCTTGACCAATTATTTAGAATTCTAATTTCCAATCACTCGAGAGGATTTATTTATCGAAATTTGTTTTGGTGTTCACTATATTAAAACAAATAGCCAGAGAGAATGACCATGTACAAACATAGTTCAGCCTAGGTTCAAAGAATGTCCCTGCCATATTTCCTATAAATTTGTCCACATGTATGTCAGTTATCCCCTTATTAACAGACATACATAAATTTGAGCGGCGGCCATAATGAAACGGATAGACAAATAGAATTACCATATTCATAAATTATTCTTTGTTGGTTTTAAAGAATGTTACTTCCAAATCTCGTAAAAGTTTGACCACGAATTCGATGGTTATTTCAGAAAAAAATACCCGGACAGACGGATGAAATGACTAGTCAAGTTAAAACAGGGCCTTGCTACTCTTGATCAATAAACAGTCGTTATAAATTGTGATAAAGATTCAGGGAAATGCTAAATAAAGCCGGGAAAGAAAGTCTTACGAAAGTCATGACATCAAATCAAAATATAAGTTAATTTATGATCAAATTCATTATTATCAAAATAAATTTTATCATTGATAATACTCATGGGTACATCGTGTTCCCCTGAGGTCTTTAATGTACTGTACATCTGGGGTATCACGTGTTACAATTTGGGAAATACTGATTCTAAAATATTATATTTGCATCGCTTGCGCTTATGTTCAAATTCAGGCACGGCACATTAGTTGTTTTTATTTTAACATGCAATTCCTCCTAATGTGGCCTACGCGCCTGATATGCCCATTTACCTAGCGTGTTATCAATATGATGTTGGGATGAGCATATATATAAATACAAAACATTACGCCACCACATTTTTTTTTTTTTTTTTTTTTTTTTTTTTTAGCTTTTGTTAATTTTTCCTTTTGTTGTTTGGAAATATAAAGGAATATAAAACTCCAAATTCACAAATAAATAATTTTACCGATTGTTCTCTATGTCTGTGAAACGTGGTCTTTAAACTTACATGACGAAAAAAATAAATAGTTTTTTCTAGATATTTGGTTCATAAAGGGGATGAAGATACTGGGGAATTGAGGAGGTTACAAATTGAGGAGTTACATGCCCTTTACATATGTGGGCAGGATAAGCAGCGTGAAAATGGGATAATCTAAAGCCGTGTTCAGGGTATTGATTGGTAAACTTAATGCGAAGAGACCATTGTGAAGACCGAGTCACAAATGGGAGGATAACATTAGAATGGACCTGAAAGAGATATAGTGTAATGAGGTAGACTGGATATAACTAGCTCAAGATAGGGATAGGATGTAATGAGGTGGTCTGGACAGAAATAGCTCAAGATAAAGATAAGGTTTAAATGAGGTGGACTGGATAGAACTAGCTCAAGATAAAGATATTGTGTAATTAGGTGGACCAGATAGAATTAACTCAAGATGGGATAAGGTTGTAATGAGGTGGACTGGATAGAACTAGCTCAATATAAAGATACGGTTTAATGAGGTGGACTGGATAGAACTAACTCAAGATAGGATAAGTGTGTAGTGAGGTGGACTGGGTAAAACTCCCTCACGATATGAATAACTGTCGTACTTTTTTGTAAGTACGGTCATGAAGAGTTCCTAATGCCAAAGAGTAACTAAGTAAGTGTTGTTTAGAAATGTTCTTTAAAAAGTTAAATCTGTTCTACATTTGTAGCTACCCAAGAGTTAAATAGCTATTTATGATAATGTAAACTTATAGTTTTTTTAAATTATAAAATTAGATCAAACATTTTTAAGAGGCAATACTAAGCAAGTTTAAGGTAAAACCTTTTAGGAATCAATCCAGAACAAACTAGCAACCAAGTATTAGCACCCAATAAAACGTTTACATTTAAAAAAGTAAAGAAATGGGCTACTACTCAAAAGCTGCTTTTTTGTATTGGATCAAAGTAAAAATTTGATCCTAGCAACACGTAACTAAAGAAACTCTTTATATGACAAAGTCCCTATTATTATTATTATTTACTAACAACTTTTATTGTTCTTTATAAAAATAAATGTTACCAAATACAGAATCCTACTTTTCATAAAGATACTTTAGAAAATATATTTTTTTTTGTATGTGAACAAAATCAATAGCATTTTACTTATATACTAGTATAATTTTATCCACGAGGTCTAATGCGGCACTCTCATAGTAAACTAGACAGCCGATGACGGGGAGACCGAAGTTAGAATCTCGGTTGGGTGTACTGAGGTTGGTTTTCAACTATACCTCCATGCGAATGCAGTTACACTATCTCTGAATATATCCTTTCTAATTCCTAAAACAGTTGGCCTAATTAGTAAATTGCCATATAATCCGAATGGGTAGTAAGGTGCGTTGTAAAAAAAAGAGTATTTATTTTATAGATGTTGATGTTATATATCAAAAGGGACAGTTGCATACCAAAATGAATTGACTTATGAATACATGAAAATAGATCTAGTAAATTTACTAGCTTTCAGATAAGGTCCTAACTATGAAAATTGGCCTCTACTAAATGTACAAGAGTGTACTTTATGGCCAAACATTACACTACAATTTATAAAATAAATTAGCATCAAAAACTCATTCTAAGCAAACTAATTTTAACAGACGTTACTTATTAATTTTTTCTGGAGGGGCTGTCATTAAGAAAACTTGTGGAAAGGGGTGTGTTTGGGAGAGGTGAAGAGTATCCTAGTCAAGATGAATGGAAGGGTATAAACTTGTAACTTACCTACTTTCTTCAAGGTGTAACCTACATTAGAGGCAGCAGCACTGCACAAAGTTGCCAGCTCTGAACCAGAAGATTATCTTCCTTGCTTGCTCCATAACACGATAACCACGTCAAACTTTGCCTTCGAGAACATCAACTTTAGTCAACTTCCTCACTCAAAGAGCTTGGGAAATGTACTCTTTGCTTACCTTGAAAGGTAGTAGTATTGCCTTGACTGATTAATCAATGACACTATCAAATAAGCTTCCATAATATAACCAAGCAAGGTAGTAGTCTTAGCTTTACTTATTACAATATGACCCTATCTTTTTTAAGCTATACCATGGTGGAACTAAGCAAGGTAGCACTAACAAACAACAACAAAAAATGTTCACCACATAAATGGCCGATTATAAAGAAAATTTATATTGTGATTATAAAAATGCTATTATTTTTGTATGTAACGTCTACATCAAAAGATAAACTAAAATTTTATTTTTAATGAATTACCAATTTTTAGTACCATACTGTTATAAATATAACATAAAATATTTTTTTAATGTCAAAATACATCAGAGTTATCGATTTATTTATAACATTATGTAAACATGATTTAGACGGTTATTTTTTATAGTCCATTTTGCATTCTCGATTAAGAAACAAGCAGTAATCATCTCTCATTATTGAGGTATGCCAGAAACTTTTATAAGAAGTTTCCATCTTGGATTTATCACCTGAAGAAAGCATTTTCCTTTCTCATCTTTCATATCTCCTAAATTATCAGGAAAAAAACAACCCCGAATGTTAATGTATAATATGAATATTCAATTATATTCAGCAGCCCGTATTTTGATATAATTGTAGTAAAGTTTACACCAGCAAATCATAATAGTGTCTTCTTTCCTGTTTCCAACAAGTCCATATATAACTGCTTTAGACGAAAGCCCAACGATCAGCTAAGTATAAAGTAGCTTCATCACAAATACACCATCTTTCAGAAGTTTCCTTATTTGGGACCCAATGAAAATCACGCCTTTCGATTTAGCATCTGTTATATTGGAAAAATTTCTGCAAGAAAGGTGAATACACTTCCCACTTTATCCAAGATCTTTACTAAATTCTTCTTTAAACAAAGCTTTATATGTAGAGGTGCAAGAAGAACATTTTCTAGTTAATTTGCTTCACTTCTTCCGGGTAAGTATTCGTTTATCTTTTCTCATTGTTGTACATTATGATACTTTTATATTGCCTGAGTGCCCCACTAATTTATAAAATAACAATATTTTGTGAAACCTTCCTTTAGACTCTTAAAATCACCACAGTTATGCCAATAGTACTTTCATAAGTTTCTTTCAAGCCAGTGGCATGAATCAAAGGAACTAATGGATATTTATTTCCACTACGCAACAGAACTGCTTTCAAACATGGTTTCGACGAATCAATAATTATGCCCCATTCATTATGATTATGTTCAACACCTAATTTTCTCATAATACCATTTATATTTTCATCATACTTCCCTCCATAATGAAACACTTGGAATACACTTCAATGTGTTATCGATACAATGCTATTTTAGTTCATGAGTCAAGTAATTTCCATTGCTGTGACTGAGAACGAGGGTGTTCATCTTGCTCTTTCGTTTCTTTCCTTAAATTTAGGTCACTAACTAGGTAATTAAAATCTTAGTGATTAATTAAATGTAGCGTTTCATCAGTTCCTGGTTAGTAGTCCAAATTCTAAGAAGTAGATTGTTCAGTAGAGTTTACAGCATTATCATCTGCACTATCTTCGTCACTGGCTCCTTCATCTCATGCTTTTGGAAGATCTTTTTCCGATAGGTCTTCAATATGTAGAACAGGCTTTTATGCAGATAAGGAGTTCGAATATTTGAACCTGTGCTTGATATTTTTTGGACATCCCTAATATTTTTGTCATGCATAAATAGCAATAATCAACGTGTTTTTTTTTCTTCCCACACCAGAGGCACAGTAAAAGGTATCCTTTTAATTTCCCCAGTTAGTTTCTCAGAATTTCACTTGTAAGACTATCATACACCAAACAGAAATGGCCAAGGTGGTTAAGATACTTCCTTTGTTTAGGAAATATAACAATAGAATGGTAGGTAAAACACAGTAGACAAAACATTCTCCAAATTAAAACGAATTAACCGCTAACGCTATAACCTTTTCTCCGTAAGTGGAAGAGAAATTGTGTGAGCATATAAACTACCACAACAATACTCTCCGAGGCACTACTGTCGTAACATACATTAAATTATATATTCTGCGCATGCGTTTATACTAAAACATCGCTGAAAACCAGGAAATGCTCTAGCACCAAATTAAGTACATGTTTTCATGATAGTTACTGGGTTTGAAAATAGTCACCATGATAGTTTATCGTCCACACGATAGGAGTTAACTTGCACTAAATTCAGTCTTGAATAATGTACGAGAACATAGCATGAGTGTAAGAGTTATAATACGCAGTTCAACACAGCTAATAGTCTGCTTCAATGACCAAGTGGTTTAAGGCGTCACTCTCGCAATTTATTAGACTGTCAATAACGGGAGGGGGGGGGGAATCAAGGTTCGTATCCCAGCCAAGTTTACCGAGAAGGGTTTTTCATAAATGGTTTTCCTCTTTTACTATATGCAAAATCGGGTACGTTTACTCTAAATTCAACCTTCCTCATCCTTAAAACACAAGCGTAATTTACATATACGTATAAAACGAACGGGTAATAAGAATGGGTGCTGAATAATTTAGAAGAATAGTGGAATCGGTTGAGAAGTGTGTAGTTCAGAATAACTATGCCTGCAGTTACGTGGAATGAGAGTGGTAAACAATTTAGGAGAGAATAATATCAGTATACTTGCTAGGTATTCAAACCCAGACCACTCCATCCCCAACAAACCAAACTAGGTGAGCCTAATATTTAGTCTACACGCCCAACGATGTGGGGTTTAAAATAGCTAAAAGCCATGCTTCATTATTTGTTACTCATTTCACTTCAAACAATTTTTTTCACCCGATCTTAATCTCATTTTATACTAGTTTTAATTAATATAAGGATTAGGTGACGTCTACCTATAAAGGTTCACGGGATCACCAGTGATTGTGCCAAACACAATCACAGAACGTAGTAGGTCTGGGATGAATTTATTGTATACGTCATTATGGAACCCAAGTACGTAGGGTGGCCTGGTTGATTCATTAAGCCCGGTAATTAAAATGTTATACGGATTTATATCGGGCTGTCGGTCACGTACAGCAAAGCGCGCTAGAGTGGGCAGTAATAGGATTACGAACCCTGCACGAACACTCGGCATTAAAACAACGTACACCTTGTAAACTTCATAGGAGCCTTTCATTGGGGTTATCATCCATAACAAGGCTGGTCTGTACACTTTGTACAAGTGAAAAAAAAACAACGCAACCATAAACACCGCTAGTGGACAATAGTTTTATGCACCGCGTATACAGTTCGGAAACTAATAGCACAAACTGCACACATAGTTTGTTGTTTGAACCAAAAATAATATAAAATCTCTGTACACTTACATCCAAAAAGCTATGATAATAACATTAAATTGTGTTAAAAGTTTCGGCGTACAGCATCGGGAGAGCAAAGCTGTTCAACCATGCGTGTACAACAAGTTGCATAGGAGATAAACACGTGGCACTGCTGGTATAATGGCAAGCACTTTTTGGGATGTAGGACCGTTAATGTTGACCCTCAAAACGTATTCTCGTTTCTAAATAGACTGGTGCGTGGTTCACTAATAATTGTGATATTTTCTGCTGCCGTGCTCCAAGATGTTGAGGTGTACAGTGCCACGCGCCTAGCTCGTATGCAACCTGTTGTACACGTTTGATTGAACAGCTTTGCTATCTTGACGCTGAACGCTGACATTTTGAACAAGATTTAATGGTATTTGCATACTTAGCATAGCTTAGTAGGGTAGTATAACTGTACGAAAAATTAAGGTAAAGTATTGCGGCCCTCAAATAAATCTAAACCGAGATGTTGATGGATGTCAACTTTTCATGATCGCCGGACCCGAAAAAGTGGTTTTTGCAATGCCGTCTGTCTGTGTGTTCGTCTAACCATAAAATTAAGAGTGGTTTACTAAATGGTGAAAAGAGAAAAGAAAGTTTTTCTCAAAATCGGCTTTAACGATTTTGAATACAATTCATATCTAGTTTTTGATTAATATTATAAACAAAAGGGCTATTTTCATTTTCTCATTAAAATGACCTTTAAAGTAGTTTATAGAAACGGAAATTTCCATACCTCCGCAATTATTTGAGATATTAAATAGCTTATGATTGAAAAATTATGGCACTATTAAAAATTAAAACTTTTATTTGAAATATATTTTTATAAAACCAATAGTCTCTGAGATATTGGCAAATATATTGATACAATTTTGTGAGCTTTAGTTGTACAGATATACTACTTATGTTTTAACGCAATAATTCTCTAATTATATGGAGTAATTAAATATTAGTAAGTCTCTCAAACAGTTTATGCTCATTTTCCTTTAAACTCTTAGGAGAAATGTTTGTACAGCAATAATCTATCTCTAGCATTTTAGTCTCAATAGTCGATATTTGCCCTTTTTATTGGTCAAAATATATAAATAAGGAATTAATAGCTATGCGATGACCTGAAGATATGCAACACCTAATAAAATGCTGACAGTATTAATCGGAAGTCAAAATTTTAATACGAAGTGTTGACACTTGTGGACCTAATATAGTTCTTTTTTTATTGACCAAAATATACAAATACAATTCTTTAGAAATGAAATTATAAAATTTAAAATCGGGAATCCAAAAATGTTTACGTAAGTATAGTGGAATTTATGCTTGAGTTTACTAGTGTATATTATATCGTTTCACATATATTACAAGTTTTGAGTAAATATCTCCATTTTCAAACAATAGAGCGAGGAAGTCTGTGCGGAGTTCTGTACCATTTATTTCATTTTTCTTTATCCTATTGCCTACTAGAAAACCTGTAAATGATTAGGTATTTCTTAATGTTTTCGTACCGAGTTGGTAATCCCACAATACACCAAATCTTATATTTAATTCGTACGCTTTTTACTTAAGGTAGGGATATAGGGGACGTGAAAAAATGCAAGTGATGTTTAAGTTTTTATAGAAAAACTTTTTTTTGGTCAAAATAAATCAAATATTTCTTCAGTACAAATATAGATCTTAATTTTCTTCCTATGGTGATATCAAAATTTCTTGAATATCGATCAAGAGTGTCCCGGAATTTATTGACAGCTCTTGCTCTTCATTTAAATAGTTTATTATCTAATGCCACTCTGCTCATGATTGATATTCAACAACTGTTGAAGTCACCATAGAAAGAAAATTAAACTCTATATTTGTATTGAAGCAATATTTTATTTATTTTGGCCAAAACATATTTTGCTATAAAAAGTGAAAAAAACGCCGATCTTTTTACGTCTCATAAATCCCCATATCTTAATTAATTGTATAAAAATTAACAAGATAAAACAAAGTTCAAACATAAGTTAAACATCAATAAACAACACTTAGGTTTGTGTTTTAGTAATGTCCTTCACTTTGGTGTTTCAATATTCTGCCACTACAAGCGCGGTATTCATCAAACCATGCATGGTGCCTATTAGCTACATAAACAATCTCTTGTGCTCCATACACACGTGTGTGATGTTTCCATACTTAATTAAGAGTAGATTATTAACATGTGTACGTCCAGCGTTTACAATGAATATTATTAAAATATGTAACTATCACAAAAACTTGTTTTAATTTAGTAATGGCTCAATCCATAGTTCTCAGCGATGCGTTAATACAAAGCCATTTGCAGGATATATTTTTACCTGCATACATTAATTAAGCTAATTAAATATGAATCAGGAGGATGGAATTTTAGAGAATATCTACCAATATTTGAATAGAGGGAGAGTGGGAAACAATTTAAAAAAAATACACATCTATAGACCACCCGAACAGTATTAGAACCTTGACCTCCTGGTTACCAGCAAACCAGATTATACAAGCTTGACATTCATACATCATGTTCAACGGTGCAGATTTAAGTTTTTAAGTTGCATTTTTTTGGAACCGACTGATAATATCAAAACATGGTGACTTATAAACATCCTTCACCTCTGACAAGACATCTTGTGAATGTGGGGAATGCCAGGCCTCCACCGTGGTTCGGATCCCACGTTAAACTGTAGGTCATAAACTGTAGGTCCTCCATTTCATCTCACAATCACCCTACCATTACACATTAGCGTAAGTGCGTACAAACCGAACGGGTAGTAAGATGTGGTACTAATAGTAATAATAATAATATAATAATAATAAAAGCTAAATCTTTTTCGTTGGCCGAATAGTACAAGGCGTTACTCTCGAAATAAACTAGATTTATGATAACGGGGATGTTGTTCGATACCTGTCTTGTGTACTGAGGATGTTATTCCCTAAAGGGTTTTATATTCTCTCTCTCTCTCTCTCCCCATGATATTGCAACATCCTTGACCCACTAGCGTAATTTGTAAATAGTCATATAACCCAAACGGGTGTTAAGCACGTGGTGCTAAAAATAAAATAAAAATCGGAACAACAATTGTCATTCAAAGGGATCTAAAAACATTACTACAAGGAACTAAAAGTTTAACTTCCAAGTCAGAGTCAAACACACTAACGCGCACACCAAACCCGCATACATACTTTCTTCTACACGTGTTTGTGATGCGTGAAATGACTCATATAAATATTAATGAGAAAATCCTAATATGTAGGGGAGTACGCACTATATTCTTGTAGGAGGAGGTTAGGGGAGGGTTGAAATTATATAGCTTGATTCATAGGCTTGCCGGAAATAGGTAGCAGAATCTGCTTGAGTGACACAGAAATTCCCTACACTGTATTCATTGCAACGAGAACACTCAAAATAGCCGATAATCATCATATTCTCTTTTCTAGTGGATAAATATATATTTTAGATCATTATCACGATGGATGTTTTAAAATTATAATGCTGTGTCGTGGCACAATCCAATACATCTTTTAACTAACGGGTTATTTCAAATATTCTCAGAAGAGCCAATGAAGATGTCGGCTTGCTTCTATCTCTACAGCGCATGCGCGTATAAATGTGAAGATCTCAGGCAGAGTGGATGAAGCAGAGATGATGTTGAAATTTAGCAGAACAGCTGGCGCTGATGAGGCGGAAATCTTGTGATTAATTTAGAGCAGCATGTGTGTATATATATATATATATATATATACGTAATTTAATCCATATATTTAATAATTTAAATAATTCAACTATGCGTTATTTAAATAATAAACATAAAACATATATATAATTATATTATTATTATTATATAATATAACTATCCCTATACTTGAAGTAGTATCTGTCCTTTCCCGGGGTAGCTCAGTAATTTAGTACGATGTTACCCCAGGCAAAACTTTGCTTTGTTTCAAGCAAACAGAACCATATATTTTTATTTTATTGCTTAAAACTCAGTTTTTAATTTATTAACAAATTAATCAAAATTGTGAAATTCCTTCTTAGAAATGCACATGTTTGTGCACAGGATCTACTAATTTTAAAATTTCAGACCTCTGCATGCGTTAGATTTTGTGTAATGCTAATGATAGACAAACAATAAACTCTTCATTTTATTAATATATGTTCGACTTTAATACTATGATAAATCTTGAGGTTTTATATTTCTCCGAACTCAAAAAGGGGTTTTTACCATACTCTCTGTTCCTATATCGTTCAGTTTTGGAATATATCCGAAATGGTTTGATTGATTTGTTCAAACTTGAGTATTATGTGTAGAGGTTGTATACCTTGAGGAATAATCGTGATTTTAATTCTAACTCTAAAATTAAGGGTAGTTTAATAATGGCTGATTTTTGAACATTCTAAATGTTTCAAAAAATAATGGCCTTTATAATTTGTTCAAATTTTATATCTGGAAAGTGTTTTAGATGATAAATAATAATATATTTTTGTTTTTACTAGAAAAATAAAATATTTGTTTACAGGAAATTTATTCTTGAAAATTTTTAATTTAAAAAATTGTCTTTCAAATGTTTTTTTTTTAAATCAGCGTGTCTTAATATTTGTTCAAGTTATACGCATGTATAATAACTACAATTTTGTTGTAATAATGAGGAATGAAATATTTTAGAGGTAATCTACCCGTTTTTTCATGGAATGAGAGTGGAAAACCATTTTAGAAAAAAATCACCCTTAGTAGACCTGACTGGAGTTCAAAGCCCATCTACCCGTACTCAGCAGGCCGGTCTAACACGAGAATGATGCATAATACTACCCGGCCACTGAAGCGTGTTTCAACAATATTGTGTAAAATGTACTTAGATCTGAAGAATTTTTCATGTAGTTATAGTTAAAATGTGTTGTTTTTAGGACTAATTATTTAAAATACATTTACTGAAATCAATCTTAGAAAATAATAATTACTAGCTATAATTGGATATAAGAAAGTATACGATTGTGTCGTGAAATTTAGTTATTTTTATAAATGTTGATTTAATACTTCAAAATGTATCAGGGGTAAAGGGTAGCCACCTACAAAATTCACCCTCACCCCTAATTTCCTTTGAGCACACAAGTGCTAATTATTATCTGTTCTTGTTGTTCTTACAACTTGCAGCACCGTTTTCTATTTGTTATTCCAAGCCAGGCCCGACTCCTCGGCAATAACAACACGGAAATATCAGTGCTCGCCGGAAACCACGACAAAAGACAAGGGTTCAAATATCCCCCTATCCCTCACCTTAACGAGCCTCCTACCCCTCCTGTAAACAACCTCCTGTGAGAAACTCTTTGAGTCCAATTAATTGCACACGACTGCTTGACGCTTACCTAAGCGGGGCGGAAAACGGTGACGGTGTGTGTGTTTATGTGCACGAATGTGCGGTCTCGCATTTAAACAAAATTTTAATTCATTCTTGGTCAAGGTCTGCCTATATAGACATGGAATGTTTATGTTCTTTAAGTCGTATTTTAAGTATAACCAAACTAACCGATTTAGAGATGGTTCGGAAGGAACGCTAGTATTAAGGTAAGTGTTTTAACAGTGTTTAAAGCAAAACTTTATTTTTTTGCCAATATATATAATATTGCTCGTATATAAACATAAAAGTTTAATATTATTCAAACGTTGATAATAACAATGGTTGAATATCTGTCAAGGGTATAGTGACATTAAATGATAAACTTTTTAAACGAAGAGAAAAAGTTGTCATTAAATTCCAGAAGACGCTTGACAGATATTCCACATATGTTTTATTTTTACTGCTCGTCTTACTATCCATTAGGTACTATTTACTCGATTCAGTTAGATATGAGGAAGGTTGAATTTAGAAGAAGTATAGCCGAATTTGCGCGGATAGATGGTTGTAAACCATTTAGGAAACCCACCATAAGTATATCCGACCGGGATATAAACACCATCTTTGTTTTTAGAACCGGTTTTTAAACTCTATAATACAAAAGTAGCTCCCAATGATTTCCAAAACATATATTAGATTCATAATTGATAAATACATACATAATTTTCTACTCTGAATTACATTTTTGTTATTTATTCTTACTTAATTTTTTTTACCGTGTTTTATTACCCATTCGGGATTTTCTTATAGCAACATTAACTCTTCCCAATAGAGTTGGACACAATGACCTTGTGAATACTCGTCATTTCCAGATGGCTTCTGTAATTATTTTTAAACACAAGTTTCTCTACTGTATTAAGTATAAAAACACTAACCTTGGCCTCTTCGATAGTCACATGGTCAGACAGGAATGTGAAAACTTACTTAAATGTTGGCGATTTTTTTAAACGTTTGGTGGCCCAAAGATTTATATTCATTAATTTTTCTGCAGATTTCATAAATTATTATTAGCACCGCGTCTTACTACCCGTTCGGGTTATACGCACTTACGCTAATGTGTAATGGTAGGGTGATTGTGAGATGAAATTAAGGACCTACAGTTTAACGTGGAATCCGAACCACGGTGGCGGCCTGGCATTCCACACATTCACAAGATGTCTTGTCAGAGGTGTAGGAAGGGTTTGGTAATCAGATAAATCTGTGCCAGGACCGAGGATTGAACCCCGGCCGCCAGCACAGAAGTCTAACACCTTACCCCTAGACCACCAGGTCACCCCATTTAATAAAAAAGGAGGAAGATAAACACACATGTTAGATTGAAATGAATAGGTTTAAATACATTGAGAATATAGAACAATCATAAATACCTTAGTGGTGACTGTGAGGAGGTGATTCTCAAAGAGATAAGACAGACGCTAATCAGCAAGTTGGATTCTAAGAGCACTTTTCCTAAGTTTCATGGTTGTAAACACTTGTTCATATGAAGATGAGGATGCAAACAATGCCATTTATTTTTATACATAATTTACCAAGTTTTTAAATGTTGATTATGGCACGGTTTTTCATACAAATATAATTTTGTTGTATTTAAAAAAAAGCCTGCATTACAAAGCGACACAGTTAAATTATTATTTATCCGGTGGGCCGTGTTTTGCCCGCAGGCCATAGTTTGCCCATACCTGGTTTAAGATGATACTTTCACAATATACTAGACTGCTGACGACGGGGATATTGAGGTTCGATACCCGAATAGGTTTTCTGAGTTTTTTCCTAAATTGTTTTTCAGTCGGCTCCCATGCAAATGTCGGTACACTTCCTCTAAATTAAACCAACTTTATCCTTAACACATTAGCTTAATTAGTACACAGGCACATAACTCTAACAGGTATTAAGATCCACCGCTATGGAAAAAAAACACATTTCCCTTGCCGTGGAGAATAAGGATGTTATCTACAAGACTATTATTATTATTGTTATTATTGTTATTATTATTATTATTATTATTATTATTATTATTATTATTACCGCGTCTTACTACCCGTTCAGGTTATACGCACTTACGCTAATGTATAATGGAAGGGTGATTGTGAGATGAATTGGAGGACCTACAGTTTAACGTGGGATCCGAACCACGGTGTAGGTCTGGCATTCCACACATTCACAATACACGTCTTGTCAGAGGTGAAGGAAAGGTTTGGTAATCAGATAGATCTATGCATAGACCGAGGATTGAACCATGGACCTCCAGCACAAAAGTCTGACAATCAACTCCTAGACCACCGGCTAACCTTATCTACAAGAACCTGTCTCAATTCCTGTCGATGTTTAAAAACATCTCCTTTTCATGTTTGATTTTAGTCATCTATTTAGATAGTAAAATTACTGTATCATTGAATTTATGGGCTCATTAGGAGGCGCTTTTCTTCTAGGAAAGAGTCAATTCATAGCTCAAGTGAAAATACATACATGTTATAAAATGAATTCCGAATAACCTCCAAAATAAAATACAAATATTTGGAAATATTAAAAGTGCACTTCCACTTGGTTGCTTTAATTGGGAAGGAGGGGTATTGTGTCATGATCTAAAGCTACAGTTCCAAAGATAAATTTTACTTAAGGTTATCCAGTTGTGTGAATTTGAAGAGGGTTTGATTATAATAATACACGAAGCTAATAAAAAAAAGATTCGGTTCAATTTATTACAATTTGTGACGTGTAGAGTGCTACCGTGAAGTTAGAGTTTTATAAAAATCCCCACTTCTGACCACCAACATCGATTTAAAGTTATTAGCACTTGGTGTTTTATAAATATGGTTAGTCTGATTTATTAATTATAAAACTCATCCTGAAAGTTATCAAAAACTTCCAAATAATTATTTATGGATTACTGTATAATCTCTATTTACATTACTATTTTTTTTAGTACCGCATCTTACTACCTGTTCAGGTTGTACGCATATGTGCTAGTTACTCAAATGAGCTAAGGAAAAATAAATTTGGATTTAGAGCAATTGTACCAGCAGTTGCAAAGAGCGAGAGAGAAAAACATTTATGGTAAACCACCGAAATTTGAATCCCAATCTACTTGTCTGTGGCAGTCTAGTCTATTTCGAGAGGGAAGAATTAGATTATGCTGCCACTGGAACAGGTATATAACTAATCCCCCACCTGCCATTGTGGCAACATGAATTTCTAATCATCAAATAATGAGCCTCCTATCAAAATCAGAATATATTATACATACAAATACTGCACAAACCAATGGACAACTGCACAGGGCAAAATTAGTTTAGGCTTTAGGACTTAACGTTGACCTTGGGGCTCTTGAGGTTAAATGTTTGCCTCAGGAACCAATGGTGGTAGGTTCAAACCAATCCTGGGTCAACCGATTTTTCTTGAGCGATCAAAATCCGTAGCATTACTCCCTTCGGAGTGGAAAGTAAAGTTGTCGGTTTCATGTTGATTTTGATATGTAAAAGAACCCTGAAAGGTATGTGAAAATACCCTCACGGCAGCATTGATACGCCCTTGTGTGCTTGCTCATAGACATTAGAGATGGGCGAAACCGTGATTTTACGATATCAGTGAATACAGTGACTGTGATTTTCAAATATCGGTGATTTATACCAGTGATTTTTCACTGTGACCTGTATTTATAGTGTTTTGATGGATCGATATTTTTTCCCTTTCCAACCACGGTGAAGGCTAGTATTTAGCTGCTGTACGAGTATGCGAGTCCAATCGAGTATCGAGTATGGAGCATGGAGTATTTATGAGTATTTAATATTGGGTATTTAGTATTTACTCGAATAATCCCATGAGTATCGGTTGGAAAGAAAACTAATTACTCGGGTGTTTGGTAGCTTGCAATAGAATTCGATACTTAAAGGCCTAACATAAACTCTTCTTGTCGGCACTGACATTGACAATCGACATACAGCTACCTAATTTTTCAAGGTTTCATCTGTGTTTTATGTTGCCTGACTAATGTACAGTCAATACAAAAGTATGCGTTTTAAGATATTTCATACAGTTGATAAGAAAAGAAAGCAAAACATACTGTTTTTGAAAAATGAGCTCTAAGAAATCAAGTGTTTTAAATAGAAATAGCACGTAAAACATGCCAGTCAATAAGGTCGATTCTTAATTTTCTGGTAGAAAATAAAAAATAAAATAATAACAAGGGCCGCGAAACGAGTATTTACTCGAGTGTCTTGAGGAAGCAATACTAGCTCCATGGCTCGAGTAACTGTTGCCAACTGAATCGAGTGTGGAGTATTTGCGATCACTGATATCTCAATCACCGATACTTTTGAGATCAAGTCACTGGGAGTATCGGTGATCAAATGGTATCGGTGAAAAAATCACAATCAGTGATATATCGCCCATCTCTAATAGACATTCTAATGTGTTGATATATTCAGTTGGTTCAGAAAGTGCACGTTAAATGCCTCAAATAAATTTAAATTTGTTTTAGTACTTAAAGATGAATTTCAATCGATGCCAGATTTTGTAGGTATTTAGATCTTAGTATCATCTTTCATAAAATATAATCTTTTATGTAGGTTGCAAACGGTTATATCTGTAGTAAAACTCATTATATTGACGCACATTGCCAAAGCATAATCCTCTATTGTGACTGTAGCGTGTCAATCATGTAAAGTTGACATCTACACAATTATGCTGCGTAAAAATACGAAATTATAATAATTATATTGACAAAATCCAAAGAAGAGAATTAGATTAGAGATATTTAATAATAATATCCTTCAAAAATTACTCACCGCGACTGGATGGACTCGGATATGATCAACTTGCTTCCAATAGAAAATACTACAAATCATTTTAATAATACAAATCTGCATAAAAATACTAAACTTACAATAGTGGAATCCAAAGAAGATAATTAAAGCTATTACATTCAGGAATAATATGCTTCAAGACTTACTCACCGTGACCGGATAGGATCTAATATTGCCAACATGCCTTCCAGCAAAATATTCAACAAGTATGGCGACAGGGTGCTTCTCAAACACATCCGCTCGTTACAACACCTGATATTAAAAATAACTCAACTAAGTTAGGCTCGCTCCCACGACCCTCGAGCACCACTGTTGTGGCGGCGTGTCTTCGAACCTCCCCTTTACCTCACCCCTCAAGTTCCAGTCCCTCCTAACCCCACCTATGTTTTACGCTTTTTTATATTTCTTTTTGTTCCCTTCTAGTCAGAGAAAGGGTATAAAATAAGTGAGTCTCAGATTCACTTCAGGGCATTTGATCACATCGTATCGTCGAAGAAGGAACATCTGATACCTTAATCTACAAATGAACCATGGAATATTTGGCGTGGTTCTCACCGTCACGCCGCCGAGGAAATTTCTCTCCGATTTCCTAAGTATAGAGGCGACGTTAATAAGTCCATTTGACTTATTGGTCTAGTTTAAAGACTAGAAAATGTGTATTAAGTCCTTCTGAATTTTTTTTAATCAGCATTGTGTCCTTCAGACTTAGTACAGTCGAGGCGACTATTATGTTTATTTCGATTTCTTTTTTCAGTCAAAGTGACTAGATTTTGATTTTGTATTATTCCAACTATGTTGGTGTAGTCACAGTAACTCTGGTGTTGCTTAAGTCCCTCAGACTTGTTATATTGGTCCAAGAGTCCATGCTTTTCCTATATCCATATGATATAGCTTCGATATAGGAGCCTTGAGCTCCAGATGTAATGAGGACTTAGTCCAAATGGCTGCTATTCTCTACGAGCACTATATTTCTCTTTGAGTCCTTAAGACTACACACTTGTTTTTATGGCTACAACCAAGTTGTCTATCCTTTTTCTAGGACCTAGTTGGGTGAATGTATTCAATGTATTGAATCATTCTTGTTGCCACGCTTCGCGTGTGGTATTAGCTTGTGTGGGTAAATCGCGGAGCTCCGCTTGTTTCTTAATGGGGTCCACGTGGATAATACATTTTTCTTTCTGCCCGTTTTTGACACCTATTGACTGAGTATTAGTCTTGTATTAATTATATTAGTATTGTACCCCAGGGAGTAGGTCATTAAATACATGTACTATTGAATGCTCTGGCAGTACCAATAGGGAAAGGACAGGCAATAGTACTAATGTGTGTAATAGACACTTGTATGTTAGTCATCTACCAATGTAATCAAATAACCTTTCTATTACAATTCATTATACTATGTCTCTTAAAGAATTTTTCTTAAGTCCCAATCAAGCAAGCTAGTTTAAATTATAAATGTGTTAATAATACTATATGTATATAATTTCCAGTTAACGTTTGTTTATAATTATCTCACTGTTTTTCTATTAGAATCAACTGACCGTAGTCTGGCGTCAGTCCAACTGTTTTGTTATTGAACATTGCTCTTCAAATATACTGCATTTGATCTTGCCCATGTCGCAACAAGACAGTATTAATTTGAAACTTCTAACTTATGTTCTTGTATATCTATTGTAATAAAACATATCTTTTATTTTTCTGTTATGATAAATCTATTATTGTAATTCGAATTATTTTATCTCTCTGATTAAAATTATTCCTTTGTAGCCCCTTTATACTTTCACCTTGACATGGTACCAAATAGTAACAAATTTGGTCCATGACCAATAGTGATTAAAATCAACAAGTCGTATTCCGAGCTATCCAAAATGTAGCATCCACGAGGGTTACAGTAATTCAGTCTAGACAGTAGTATATACTACTCCCTAGTAAACATGACAGTTTGGGGAACCCAATAAATCTCTCAAAATTACGTCAGTAAGCACCCTCTTTAGTAATAAAATTGTTTTGCAAGCTACAGACCACTGCCCAGTGATACATTTTAGGAAATTAACAACCAGTGTGGCTATATTTCACAGCTATTTGTTGAGATTACGTCATCAACTGTCGGTGACACAAATGTCAGGATGATGGATCTCTCAGAACACCAGAATTATCATTTTTGGGGAGATGGGGGATCGGGGTTACACTTTTTGCGCCATTACAAGGCATCGGAAAACTACACAATCTAACGTATGAGAATCGTGTATATTTCCATTTAACCATAGAATACTTTCATGGTATATTTTCTTCATTACGTAAATCTGACGTAATAACATATGGAATCTTTCAAACACTTCTTACTCAATTTGAATTTAATTTATAGCCTTTTTAGGTTAAATTGATTTGTTTCATTTTACTTTCAATTATTTTAAATTTTTAATTACATCAAAATGAACATACATCAAACACTTGATAAAATATTTGTATTAAACCAATTTTTAATAGTCTGGGCACAGTTACTTCTGGAAATCCCCGTAAATCTATTATTATTTTGGTACGTAAACATTTCTTCTACGTCCAAATAACGTAACGTCCAAGATGAAACCATAGGTCATGACAGCTAATTGTTGACTGACCTTTGGAGGCATATCTCGGAGGGGAGGCTCGTTTATCGGGGAAAGGAGTGGGGTTGAACTTTTTAGACACTAAACGTAAATTTTACCTGAGATAGCATTCCAGGATTAAAGTCTAAGGCATTAGACTCGCATTGATCAAGGTGAGCATAGAGAGTAAGGTTTGAATCCCGGACAGATGCAATTAGAGGTAATTTTATACACGCGATTTATTTATGTGGCTGTCTCACCCTCTTTCCTTTCTTATTCGGGTGCGTTTCCCTTAAACTACCCTCCTTTAATCTACACTCCTTTAAACTACCCTCCTTTAAACTACCCTTCTTTAAACTACCCTCCTTTAAACTACCCTCCTTTAAACTACCCTCCTTTAATCTACCCTCATTTAAACTACCCTCCTTTATACTACCCTCCTTTAAACTACCCTCCTTTAAACTACCCTCCTTTAATCTACCCTCCTTTAAACTACCCTCCTTTAAACTACCCTCCTCTAAACTACCCTCCTTTAAACTACCCTCCTCTAAACTACCCTCCTCTAAACTACCCTCCTCTAAACTACCCACCTTTAAACTACCCTCCCTTAAACTACCCTCCTTTATACTACCCTCCTTTAAACTACCCTCCCTTAAACTACCCTCCTCTAAACTACCCACCTTTAAACTACCCTCCCTTAAACTACCCTCCTTTATACTACCCTCCTTTATACTACCCACCTTTAAACTACCCTCCCTTAAACTATCCTCCTTTTCTTTACCCTATCTATAGATCAAGGTGGTAATGATATGCATACTGAGTGTACTAATTTAAAAAAGTGGTGGAACAAACGCAAGGAATGGATTTTTCTTTTCATCAATTTATCCAGTTTTCATATAAAGTCATGTTGATGCTCTACAACCTGGGGGTCTCGGAATTTTTCGAATGGGCTCGCATTGAATTCAAAGCTATTGCCTTATGCTTACCCTTTAAAGTTATTATTATAGTTATGGGAATGTGTAAAATTCAAGTATAAATGTAAGAGATTGAAATGATAAAAAACCAGTTTACGTTATGGTTTAAATTTCTTTTTGTTATTTAATTATAACAGTTGATTTACAACTTAATTTGCTGTAGTAGCCTCGTATTTTGGCGAAGGATGTTTCTATCATAACTTCCAAAGGTGGGCTCGTTGATTCTATTTTGATACATCTGAGTTGAATTCGTATGTAAGCAATTTATAATAACTAAACCAAGCACGTAGGCTTAACTTCACGCTCGTTTGGTTTGTCGGCGAAGAGGACAAGTTTCAAATCCCAATAGGGATGTTTTTTTTCTAAATTGATTTTACTTCATCCTTCCACGCAGATAAAGGTACATTTGCACTAAATTATGCATACCTCACAAGTGTAATTAAACTCGGATGTACCGGGTATCTAGTAAGATTAAGTGAAAATAATAATTAAAAAACTAGGATATGAACGCTTGTAGATAAAGGGGTCACGATGGTCTTTAATACCAAATTGAGTTCAAACCCAGAAAAAAAATTGCGAACAACAGCTCTTTTGAAAGGTGGAGGGGTATGAAAAGAGAGAGAGAGAGGGGGGTGGGTGTTAAATTAATCTTCAGAGCTATCAAAAGTGTCGGTAGAGTCTTTAAGCATGATAGGTTAACTTACAATACCTGAATAATTATTATATATATATTACTTACTTGTTACTTCTGGTCCCAGGTAGGCACAAGCCTGTCAGTTGAAACAGCTTCCCCCTCCACTCGCCTCGATCCTGAAACATTCCACTATCTCTCAGGACATTATGCTTTTTTCAACAGAATTACCTCCTTACCATCTCTCCACCTCTTCCTAGATCAGAGACAAGGTAAATGTACACCAGACACTTAGCCCTAGGAGAGTTTCGCTCCTTGAGCTAGGTCGAGTCCTTGGACACTGGGGAGTGATGGTTGTAGTCCTCAGTGATAAGAGTTCTTTGATGTGAGACAGCTCACGTTCAAATTGTTCTTGTATAGGTTTGGTGGTTCTAGCATAATAGTTCAGCTATCAGCAACTCACCCCCCCTAACCTTTTTTCAATGAACCATTATTTTCAGACAAGTAACTAGTCGATGGTATCTGAAGACAAGACAATTTTCTAACATTTGCTTGACCAATAAAGGACCATCCATTGTGTTTAACGTTTTATCTGTAATTTGCAGTACGAGTAATATCGTTTAGGGGATTAGTTTATGGGCAGGACGTGAGGCCGCTACTTGAATATAGTTTGTGAGAGCAGGTTTATTGACACCAGTAGGTGATTTTTTGTCTGGTTTTTTTTTAAATAAAACCACCTTTAAAGTGAACTTCTTTTTAATGTTTACTTGATATTGATGTTGTTACTTGGGACTGCACGTAGCAATTCTCTTGTTAAAGGACTCAAACTCTCCCAATCAGCACAGTTATTGTAACCTGGAGGACATGGGTCTAGTGCATACCTTGTTTGTTTTCTGGGCATACAAACCAATCTTTTGCCCTAATATCTCCAGTGCTATCTCCTTCTTTCGACTTTATTCTCATCCATAATCTCAACATGCCCACGCCATATAAACTATGGACCCTCTATGCTACTCAATAAACTTGTGCTACCAACTTCCTCCCTTATTTTATAATTTCTGATTCTGCCCAACTTATCACATTCATTGTCGATCTCAGAGACCCCATTTAAGCTACCTTGAATATTTTACTATCTTCCATTGCCATTAACCATATTTTGGTTCTGTAGGTCAATAGTGTTACCAATATACTCATAATAATCTTGGCTTCCCTTGTTACATATTTTCCTTTTAGAATTGGATAAACATTTTTACATTTTAACCATACGCCACTTATCTTGCCGTTATATCTTGTCAATTTCAACCTTCGTTTACACAAACATTCTCCAAATACTTTGTTTTAGTTACATTTCCTATGGTTATCTCTTCGATGTATACAATCAACTCTTTTGATTTTTATTTGTACTATTGGTGACCTAGTGGTCTATGGGTAAGGTGTCAGACTTCTGTGCTGGCGGCCGGGGTTCAATCCTAGGTCCCGGCATAGATTTATATGATTACCAAACCCTTACTTCATCTCTGACAAGACATCTTGTGAATGTGGGGAATGTCAGGCCTCCACCGTGGTTCGGATCCCACGTTAAACTGTAGTTCCTCCATTTCATCTCACAATCAGCCACTAGCCTAAGTGCGTATAACCCGAACGGGTAGTAAGACGCGGTGCTAATAATAATAATAATAATAATAATAATAATAATAATAATAATAAATAATATTTGTACTATTACTTGAATTATTATTTTTTCAACATGCGTCTTTAGTCTTGTCCGCACCAAACACCTCTGACATTACATAAGCCCCCTCATTCAGACCCTTCCCATCATTCCTCCAAAAAGCAATATTTTCACTATGCACAAACACATCTCCTTCACCCGTTGGGCCTTGTTCAACAAATGTTAGAGTTACTTTGTCCATAATGAAGTATAACGGGAATAGTACAGGTCTCTGCTTCACACCAGATATCATCGTAAACCATATTTCATTTTTATAGACTCTATATACAGAGTGTTCGGAAACTCATAGCCCAAATGGCACATATAGCCTGTTTGAATCAAGAGTAATACAAAATTCCTATACACTTACATCCGGAAAACTATTTTAATACTCCACCATTAAATCGTCTCCAAAGTTTCGACATACAGCGCCGGGAATGCAAAGCTGTTCAAACATGCGTGTACAACAGGTTGCATAAGAGTTAGGCGCTCATCACTACACACCTCGACATCTTGGAGTACGGCAGCATAACATATCACAATTATTAATGGTAAACAACACACCAGTTCATCTAGAAATGGGAATACGTTCTGAGGGTCATCATTAACGGTCCTACATCACAAAAAGGGGTTGTAATTATTACATGGGCAGTGCCGTGCGCCGAACTCCTATGCAACTTGTTGTACACGCATGCTTGAACAACTTTACTCTCCCTGTGGTATACGCCGAAACATTTAACAAAATTTAATGGTAGAGTATTAACATAGATTTCTGGATTTAATTGTTAAGGGATTTTGTATTACTCTTGGTTCAAACAAGCTATCTATGCAGTTTGGCCTATGAGTTTCCGAACTTTCTGTTTATATACATATAAATGATAGATGCTGAATGATTGTGAAAGTTTCTGACCTCAGGAATAAGCGAGATAGCCCATTAATAAAGATGGCAACGATATCTTGATATAAAATATACCAGCAATCTTACAAAAACATTGACATATTTATATAGATAGTTTAGTATGTGATATATTGATCAAGTTATCGATATACTACATGTATCAGACTACGATTTAATAATCGTTAAAATAAATTAAAAAAGATTTTCTCTATTTTTATTAAACTTGCCTTTTACTTTAAACAGCTAAAACGAAAAATTAAAAATGGGAAAAGCAGCGAATAAAAGCAAAGTTAATTTAGAATAGCAGTCATTACAGATCACCCTGACTAATGCATTTCAATAAAGTAAGAAACAACTGATACATCGATTTAACTTGATAAATATATCATAGCTCTTTATACCTACATACTTTGAGATATATCATATGATAAATATATTGATGTATTAGGGAAAATTGCCATTCCTACCCATTAACGAGTTGAAGGACTGTGTGCCAAGTCTGTGTAGCCAGAGCCTGGTATATTTTTAAGAAGGGAAGTAACTGCTTTTATTTATTTGATTGGATCCAGTAACCACAGCAGGTGTGAAAACAGTTAGACATGACAGGTGCTGGTGTCTAACACAGTTAGGTATGACAGGTGCTGGTGTGAACACAGTTAGACATGACAGGTGATGGTGTGAATACAGTTAGACATGATAGGTGATGGTGTGAATACAGTTAGACATGACAGGTGCTGGTGTGAACACAGTTAGACATGACAGGTGCTGGTGTGAACACAGTTAGACAATGGTTTGGAACTCAAATTATCCGAGGGGCCAGATTTATAAACTTAGGAGGGTGTTGTGAGCCACTACTTATATTATATATGAAGCACTTTTTTGTTGTCCAGGAGGTCGGAGTTCAAATTACAGCTGGATCTAAAGAGGTTGTTTTTACCAAATGGTTTCCTCATTCCACGTAATCAAATGCGGTTACGTTTCCTATAATCCATATAATACTCGTCCCTCGCCTGTTGTCGTGATTAAAACGTGCATATTCCGGACGGGTAGTTTTGCACTCTACAAAAACATAACTAGTATATATTTATGGTACTAATGTGTATACTATTATACGGTATATATATACTACTTTTGTTTATGCAGAGTGTAATACTACTTTATACGACCCTTACTTCACCTCTGACAAGACGTGTATTAATCACAACTTGTGTGAATGTGTGGCATGTCAGGCCTCCACTGTGGTTCGGATCCCACGTTAAACTGTAGGTCCTCCATTTAATCTCACAATCACCCATTAGCGTAGGTGAAAATAACCGAACGGGTAGTAAGATGTGGTGCTAATAATAATAAATAACAAATTAACATCATTGAGTACCTGCCATGCAGTCAAAGAATATATTTTACAAAATTACAAAGAACACGGATTTTTTCATCTTATATAATATAAATCCAAACGAAAACCAGCATTATTTAAGTGATTAGAATACCAATTATATCCACGCTTAGCTTTTCTACTTTTGGTTAAGTATTTATGTTTATTAACTTGATTTAAGGGGAATCTCCCTCTACCCGCCACCCCCCTCTTAATGCACCAATGCACATTCCTCAGACATACCAATTGCCAACTACTCGCACGCTTAAGCAGATCTTGTGGCAATTGTTTCTACGGCTTATCTGTGTCTTAAATAACTTCGTTTAGTTTTTACTCTGTTAGAGTTGACACCCACTGCAGCGTATATTAGCTACAAGTAAAGAGTCGATACGGAATGACTATGGAATTATGGGAATGAATAGCCAACTTACCCAAACTATCCCATTTTACCTTTAATTGGTTTCAAATATCCAAACACCGGCCAAACACGACTGGCCAGTCCCAAGCATACTGGGGAACTGAGATACGCAGCCTTTTTAATTCTAGAAACAATACTCAATGAACCGTACGTAAATCAAAGAGAACGTTTTATTCTCATCTATAGTTTGAAGTAAAATCTATGTTCGTCAAAATTCTCGTTCACCCGTTTACACTGTTGAAACATGTTCGCGTTCTTTGATGGTTCGTCACAATACCGACATTGGGTGGATCGGGGAAATGCGCGCGGCTTTGTTGCAGGTTCGCTGGAATGTTGCAGAACTTTGCGCTGTTCACCACTCCGCTGGCTGGTGTAGACGAAGCTGTAAATGCATGCCGCGAAATGAGAACGATACAGTGGCAAATTATAACCTCAGAATCTAGGCATGTGTTCCCTACGGGAAATTATGAAATTTCCTGTTGAAAAATGTGACATTTATATTTGTTCTTTAGTTAAATTTTGAAAGTAACCACTTCGTAATCGCAGGGTTAGGAGGTTGTAAAACGTCTGAAATACGGATACTTCAAAGTTTAATTAAGACCTACATATATTATCCCTCTCTAACACAATGCATAAAGCAACTCTAAATCTAAATAGGCATATCTCACTTTTCTAAATTAAATAATTCTATACCACTATAAAGTTAAATGATAAATGGCTGGACGGACAAATTAATTTGGTTAATAAAACAAAGGAAACGCAATGCATGCCATTCTCGCAAAATAATTGTAGGCGCGGCGTGCTCAGATTGAATAATTTGTTAACTGGTGGCTGTGTGTGATGTTTTATATGTTACGCCCACTCTACTTCCTTTTACTTACAACCACAAATAATATAAAAGAGAATGGTGTAATCTTTGTAACATGCAAAAAGGTAAAACATTTGCAAGATTTAAAAAAATAACAATATGAATGGTTTATTCAAAGTAATGCTTTACATGGTCTCAAAAATCAAACTGAGGTATGTTGAAAAAATCAAAATTAGATAATAACTTTATATATTATTTCACGCAGTTAAATTGAGGGGATGTTACAAAACACGTAACCTATTCTACAATCAAATGGGTCCGTCTTGAAGAGACAGTATGACCCATAATTTTGATTATAGTACAAACAATTATTGCAAATAATATCCACCAGGAAATTATATAATGAAAAAAATAAGAGCCTTATGGGCATCTTTAAAATGTTACCAAAGTATCAGATTCACTCCAGTGAATGTATACTTCAAAACATTGATATAAATATTATATATCTCTCAGATATTTTAAATGACATGAGAGTTTGGCTAACAGACTTTAGTCAAACTCCCTCGAGACTATCGAATCTCGACATAAAAATTGAAAACGTCAACAAGAACTCTACTTGTTAATAATAAAGATAATACAATACTTGAAGCAGAGCATAGCAAAAGATTTGGAAAATATATTAATGTCAATTTGTCTCATAATATATTAATTTTATCGATCAGAGAAAGTTACGTTATTTTAATCAATACTTCAAAATGCAATCTACAAAATAAACATTACCCTAAAAATGCAAATACAATTACTGGTAACCACAATTTCAAAACTATTTACATTTAACACGTCCAACACAAAATCAATTAATAATTGTAACCGCCTCGGTGGCGTAGTTGGCTAACGCGCTTGTCGTGTTGAGCTCGACTGCTGAGGACGGAGAGATCGAGGTTCGATTCTCGGCCGGGTGAACTGGGTATGGTTTTTCCTAAATGGTTTTCCACTCACACTCCACGCAAATGCGGGTTCACTCCCTCTAATTTAACCTTCCCAATTCCTAATCCATTAGCGTAATTAGTACTTAAAGCGTATAACCCGAACGGGTAGTAAGATACGGTGCTAAATATTTATTAATTATTAATTAATAATTGTGGTTATTAAGTATCGTGACAGACCCTAGCGCCCAAGTGGCGACAGAAAATAAATAGAGTTTCATTTCAAAATATATATTCAAGTAAAAAAAATATTTGAGAATAGAAAAATTACAACGGCTTATCTGGCTAATACTAAAAGTTAAATTTAAATTAGAGTCCAAAATATAAACCACCATAGATTATGTCCATAGAATATAATGCATGAATATTTATTCTGACATTGTCCAAGTCCAGAACAGACCTTGAAGCGTTGAAATCGATCTTTCACCTTAGTATACACAAACATCACTCTTTATAGGGTTTCGTTGCTAAGGGCACAAAGTGAGAGAACAGAATACTCGGTCGGTGACGTCAATTTGGCCTTCTAGAACTTTTCGATCATCACGTAGACCACTTGTTGTCAGAGCTCCTCCATCTGACTTCCAAACAATATTTCTTCAATCTCCTATGTTGTGGATGTAATTCACGTCCCTCCCATCAGAGGGCAGGTAAGCAGTCTTCCTCTAGTCAAGGTAATTCCTGGGCCGGCCCACTTTAGTGTATCGTTGATCAAGTTGTTGTGGACGTCAGCTGTTGGAACATCATAGCTCACTTGGTCCACTTCCCCAACTAGGATGTCACATGTGTTGGCCCGTCTTGGTGGTTGCTCTATCCAGAAGATACATTCGGTAAGTACATGAACAGTTTTATTTTGTATAGAGTTTATTTTTGTTTTATATTGTACTGAATTCTTACTTATATAGAATGAAACTACGAGAACTACAATAAAAAAGAGTACTATTGTAGGAAGATGATTAGTATCAATACTATTTGGAGTGGGTAGTATGAATCAAATAGAGAGTTATGGGTGAAGGTTAACATGGGGGTGGTTCCTTTTGTAACTCAATGTTACATCTAGTCCACATGCAAGGCCAGCTGTAAGTGTGGGCTGGGCTGTGGATGNCATAACCGTACAACCTGAACTGTTAGTAAAACGCTGTGGTAAACAGAAAGGTTACTTTTGGTAATTAAACTATAACAGTTGTAGTCCGTGGTTCAATTCTTGGTCCCGGCACAGATCTATATTATTACCAAACCCTTCCTTCACCTCTGACAAGACGTGTATTAATCACAACTTGTGAATGGGGGGAATGCCAGGCCTCAGCCGTGGTTCGGATTCTACGTTAAAATGTAGGTCCTTCATTTCATCTCATAATCACCCTACCATTACACATTAGCGTAAGTGCTTATGACCCCAAAGGGTAGTAAGACTCGGTGCTAATAATAATGATAATTATAATAATAATCTAACAGTTGCTTTCTGTATTGGTTTGCCGTAGTGTTCATGTGAATGGCGTTGCTAGCATAGCTTCCAAATTATTCGCTCGGATCATTGATTCTCTTTTATGACATCTAAGTCTCATCCTACGACAGGCCTAGCCAGCTGGTAATGGAAAATGTATGGCTTGAATAAAAAACTGACCACAGGCTGGAAAAAGTAATGGAGGTAAATTGGAGGTACTAGGGTAACTTTTCCTAATTCCCTCCACGCGAATATAGGTACATTTCTTCTAAATTCTACCCACCCCACAAGCGTAGTTACATGTGGATATCCCATATGGGTGTCCAATAAACATAATAATTTCAAAAATAAGAATCGGATACTAGGTGATCAAAGGGTCGAATTGGTCTCAAAGACAAATATTGGGGTTAAACCCGGCAGGATGAAAACCACGGCCTTATGGCAAAATAAACCATTAATCTTCATTTACTGACTTTGAGATACTTTAATTTGGTTTACCGCACAATTAAAATATAGAAAGCAGAATACATTTTTCCAAATTATTTGTAAAGAATATGATAGATCATTAATCAAATAGATTATATTACATTCTATGATTTCGTATAATTACACAGTTAATTGACAATAGATCTTATAGCATCTAACGAAAATAATTAATCAAAATACTATATTAAAATGATGCTCCATTGTTTCCATTTCCAAAAATACGTGTTTGGATTCCAATGACTCACAATTAATAGCTATGTATAGGTTTTTTAAACAGCGTCTTGCTACCCATTCGAGTTATACGCTTATATACTAATTACGCTAATGGGTTAGGTATAAGTAAGGTAGAACTTAAAGTAAGTGTACCCACATTTGCATGGAGATAGTGGGAAACCAGCCTCGGTACACCCTACCAGAATCGAACCACGCTCTTACTGTCATCGGCAATCTATACTTATAAAATAACATGTCCTGAATGACTGACTGACTGATTCATCATCGCCGAGCGCAAACTATCAAGGCTACAAGCATGAAATTCGGACTGTATATTCATTTTGTTATGTAGGCACCTACTAAGAAAGGATTTTAGAAAATTCCACCCCAAAGGGGTCAAAATAGGGGATGATAATATGTATGATAATATGTATGAAAGTCCGTCATTTTGAAAGTTACATAAACAAAATTTTGTATTTCGGTTATTGACGTAAAACAAATAAATACGTGTTTCAGGAATTTTGGAAATTTTATTTAATAAGGGATGAAAAAGGGGGTGAAAGTTTGTATCGGACTTGCATTATTTTTGATCTGAGGTCAAGTTATGGTCATCAACGTAACGTAATATTTTAAATTAATCTGTAAATACATATGTATATTTTTGTATTTGTATATAATCAACTTCCACGCGAGCAAAGCCGCGGGCAACAGCTATCTAGTCTAGTATATTGCGATAGTAGCGCCTTAAGCCATGCGGCCACTGAGGCAGGTTGCTTTGTTTCATCGCTACATAATATGGCCCTTTAATAATATTACCTTTTAATAATTGTTTTTAAGCTCATAGTTTTGACATAAGATATTAAGAACCTGTTATTGTTATTTTAATGATATTCCACGCTCTATTCATAAATTTGACTAACAATGCACAGTGTGTATAATAGATTTGAGCTAACGAGCAACCGAATAGCTATATTTTGAGAAATGAATATATTTAACTAAAATATGACATAGACTAGGGTGGTCCAACGTTTTTTTTTATAACAAGGGCCAAATCTGACTATCGTTTGCACCGCTGGTCGGCCATATATACATATATATATATGTATATATAATATATGTATATATAATATATGAATATATAATATATGTATATATAATATATGTATATAATATATGTATATATGTATATATATGGTGAATTTTCTTTACAAGTGGATGTAAACTAATGTAATTCCAAAGCCGTTTTTTGATAGGTCTTACCGTTTAGCCACAAGATACCTCCTAATAAAGATTCACACCGACTATAAAGTTGTTTCGATATTTTGAATTTTTTTTCCCGGGGGCTAAAAATAACATTATTTAACTTTTTGGAGTTTTCCCGTCAGTGACAGTCTAGAAGCTATAAGTTTGCCAAATTTCAAATTTCTAGCTCATCTGGAAGTGTGTAAACATTAATATCAGTGAATGTGTCAGAAGTGTGGCTTTATAGTACAATAATAATAATAATAATAATAATAATAATAATAATAATAATAATAATAATAATAATAATAAAAATAATAATTTAGCTATCCGAACGAAATATAAGCACGCCTCGGTTTCCGCGTGGTCTAACGCGCTACTCTTGCAGTAGACTAGACTGCCGATAACGGGGGTGATCTAGGTTTGAATCTTGGTCGGGTGTAATAAAGGCCATTTCACACATGTATCCACGATGTCCACATTTATTATGAACCAAATAAATGTCCATGACATTTTTGATGCCTACAAACTTGAGTTGCTATACTGTAGTGTGGTATAGGCGACCACGTGCTCTTCAAAACGCCACTACGCATGCTCAGTCGAAAGCGTTCACGCGGATGGCCTGCCGATCGCTCGGAGAGAGTTATCTGAGAACGTCCGTACAACGGACACTTCGGACGATCCGTGACGCCAGTGTGAAATGGCCTTAAGTTTTTTTTTCTTTCCAAAATTGTCTTCCACTCTTCTTCCCCGCAAATGTGGGAACACTTTATCTAAATAAAACCTTACAAATACCTGAAACCATTAGAGTAATTATTAGTGCATAAGCGTATAGCACAAACGAGTATTATTATTAGCACCGCGTCTTACTACCCGTTCGGGTTATACGCACTTACGCTAATGTGTAATGGTAGGGTGATTGTGAGATGAAATGAAGGACCTACAGTTTAACGTGGAATCCAAACCATGGTGGAGGCCTGGCATTGTTATTAATACACGTATTGCCAGAGGTGAAGGAAGGGTTTGGTAATCAGATAAATCTGTGCCGGGACCGAGGATTGAACCTCAGACCCAGGCATAGAAGTCCGACACCTTACCCCTGGACCACCAGGTCACCCATCCAAACGGGTGGTAAGACGCGGTGGTAAAAATAAACTCAATGTGGCCCTACCAACAAAACTTAATAAACAAATATTTTCTATACTTATAATAAATTATATTCCTAATTGGTAGAATATTTCATATCTCACTGTAAAAAATAGGTTTATTAATCTTCCAAAAATCAATAGTGAAATATGAACGCATACATTACTTTCACAAAACAACTTAGCATTATAAATATATCATATGTATACTGTATAGGCCTACATAATTTAATTATTACAATATTTATATATTTGAATCATTAATGAGGCTATTTCACATCCACCACTGAAGGTATTCCATCCAAGGCCGTAGTCAGGTTAAGATTTCAGGGGGGGAGGTGGAGTTTGGTGAGCACATCCCCCAATTTTCGGAGAGTAGAAAAAATTCTAAAGAATAAATAGTTATAAAAGCTATCCGAAGTATTTTTTATGGCAACATAACCCCCTGACTGTCAAAGGCTAGGAAAAATTATATATATTAAATACCTCTAGAATCTCTCTGAAGTGTTTTTTTCATGGCAACATAACAACATAACCGCCGAAGGCTAGAAAAATTTCTAAGTACTAAACACCTCTAGAAGCTCTCTTAAGTGTTTTTTTTATGGTAATACAGCCCCTTAATTTTTACTCGTGCCTTAATTTTGATATTGTTTGAACCGTAAATAAAGCCATATATATTTGTTCATTAAATTTTGGGGGGGG